>JAQGAY010000708.1:0-21355 GCA_034698085.1 Polydesmus angustus | reverse complement strand
ATCAAAATTTATAATAATAAGCAAATTTTTGCTTTTAATAGTGACTTTTAATATTAAGTGAATGCACCTAGTGTAACTTCAGAAAATATTAAATTTAGAAAAAAGCGATGACGTCAACAACAGTTCTGAAGAACACAGGAAATCAAACAGCGAAGAAAAGTATGTGTATTTTCCTTAAAGCTTATCTTCAAACAACTTGTCATTAAAAAAATAATAATTACTTAAACCAATACAATGGTAATCAATTTATATTTATAACAATAAATTTTAAAGTGATGGCAATAACGTTCACCTTGTTAACGACCATTCTCTTAAATTTAGCACCTGCAATTACAGGTAAATTTTAGTTTACCAACTTTAATATAAAAATAATTACGATGCAATTGAAAATGGTGTTAAGCAAAAAGCTACCAACCTCAAACATTTTCGAAAATTGAGTTGTGGAGCAGTATTCCCAAACCTTAAGCAAAGCTATGCAATATAATATTCCAAGCAGTTAATTGACGCAATGTATTTTATAAAGTTTTTTTTATAATTTTGTAGAACGCTATCAACAAATTAAGGCATTCCGGTGGGTTGGTACCTTTCTATAGAATACAATACCGTATCAAATATTTTTAGTAGATAAGTTTTGCGCTTAACACTTTCTAATTGCTAAATTAAGTAAATTGTCTTCATAAACATAGTTTATAACCATGTGAAAAATAATTATTATGCAATCGATGACGTAGGTACCGGTAGTAATAATTGTGGGTATCTGAATAATTCTTACGATTGGAATGCAACCCAAATGCCGACCCTCAAATGCTCGCACATTGGAACATCAATTGTCTCGAAATGCGGTTTGTTTTACAATTTAATCTCTTTTAAGTCATGAAAAAATAAAAGATTATCATTTTATAATTTCATCTAGGGAATTTATCAATGTCAAATAAGCAGTGCAAACAGCCTACGGTACCTCATAACGGGTGTTTGATTTTAATTAACGGCTTTGAAGGACGTTTTGTGTGCGAGAATGGTTATTATTTGTATGGAAATGCTGAGACTTTCTGCGTCAACGGTCAGTGGAATACCACTGGACAATTCTGCGATGGTAAAAAACCAACCTTCTTGCAGTTGTAATTTAATGGATTTTTTAAATTGGTTGATTATTGAAGAGATTCCTGTAACTTGGACGGATTGTGGAAACCCTGGATATCCAGAAAACGGTTTTCGGCAAATTGAAAATGCTCAAACAAATAGGGTGAATTACGTTTGCAACGAAGGTTACGTTTTAATAGGTGAAAAAGAAAGAATCTGTCAACTTACATCTGGAACTTGGTATCCAGCTATTCCCAAATGCGGTAAAAATACAATGCAATAATTGTACAAAATGTACATATCATTAGGCCCTACAGCATTGTAAAATCAATTTTTTTTACTTATTTCACAAGTGAAAAATTTAGCATGGAAAAAGATGGCACGTCACGAACCGACTCGGTCCCAAAAAACATTGAGCACTGATGGTCATTTAGGGACGTGCACAAATCAAAGACATGGCTTCTATGGATACGTTGATTTTGAAGAAAAAGTGCGGTTTGATAACGTAAGATTGATCTTTAGCGAAGGTATGTATGTCAACTAATTTTAAAAGATAATTTAAAAATAAAATTTTTAAAACTTTCTAAAAGAAAAAAAATTAAATTATCTTTTTTAACCACTTTTGTTTAACTTACAGTAATTTATTTTAAAATCTTTGAGCTAATTTGTACTATACTTTAAGCATTGGCTTTTACCGTTCTTGTTCATTTATAGTAAAATTAATACAGTAATATTATTTACTAAAAGAATGTAACTGGTAATAATAACCAGGAATTATTACTGTATTAAATTATTTTTTCTAAGAGATTTTTATTTTAAATATTTTTTTTTAAAAAAGTTTTAAAACTTTAAGAATAATTAACAAAAAACTCATTTTAGAGCAAATTCTATTATATTTATTTATTTTAGGGAAATTGAACCGAATATACGTATATGCGACTAACAAAGCTGACGTCACAAAACCAAAATTCAACGATTATCGATCTCTAAACGAGCTTTACAGGAATAGAATTTACGTGATACATAGTTCGGAATTGAGTATTACTTCTAATAAAAATGATTACTTCTATAAATACTTAATTATGTGGTTAGCAAGATCAGTAAAAGTTTGCGAGATAATTGTTTATTATTCTAAAGGTATGCATTTATAATAATCTAGTTTCTAAATTAGTAACCAACTTTTTAATTGTTTAGAAAAGACGTTATGTGGAAGGCCCGATCATATTTTACGTGGAAAAGTGTTGTTAAGCAACTCCGAACAAACGACTTACAAGTGCGATGAGGGTCATATCATGGTTGGAAATGCTAATATCTGTTGCGTAAATGGCGTTTGGGACAACAAACTACCTTCGTGTATACCAACGTCAACGCAAAGTTCAAATGTTAAACCAGCAACAACCGAAGTAACGCAAAAAACTTGTACACAAGTTTTACGTTTGGATTCTGCAAAGACATCTACATTCGCAAAATTGACATCGACCAATGTATCTACTACAGCCAACACTTCTCAAGATGAAAGCCAAACCCAGCCCGACTACAAAATCTGTAAATAGCATTTTCAAGTCAAAAAAGAAAATTATGTAATCTTACTGGTTTCTTGCAATAGATATTGGAGCGGGTTTAACGCCCATTTTTATCATGTTAGCAGTTGGGGCATTTGTGTCGTTTAGAAGGTAATTAACAATGCTAACTAATATTTCGCTACTGCCGGATTTTGAAATATACAAAGCTAAATCTTGTTTTTAAGTTTTGGTTGAGTTTCCTAAGATTAAATTTTTTTAATCAAAACCAGAAATTAATAATACCGGTAATTTTCCTAAGACGATGCATAATAACGTTAATATTTTGCAGAAGAAAATGTTAGCAATTAATTACAAAGTAAAGATAATAAACTTTTGGAGATAGTTCAATCTTAGTGAAATAGTGTATACTAAATGTGTGATATTTCGTATTTTTCTAGGTACCGAAAACATCGCAACCAATTGAAGAAAAGCCTCATCGAAAGTAACATCTATCAAACTTTCATGAATAGGTTGAGTAGACGCAAAGAACGAAAAAGCAAAAAGCAAAAAAGCAAAAGAACGGATAAGACAGAACTCGTAGAAGTTCATGGAATAAAAACAACAACGAATAACGATACAATTAATGTTGATAATGACGCTTATGAATCTATTGAAAAGTAGCTTTCAATAACGTGTTTTGTTAAATAAAAAAAGTTTCAATAAAATATACACAGTATTTTGAACATAACGTTTTAAATCATTTTCCGTATCATCATTGTGTAAATTTTAACAAATAATCCAAACAAACTTAAAAAAACTGAGGTTTATAATAGTGCAAAAATAACGAAGATCAAACTATATTGTTTATTCCCAATTAAAAACTACTGCATTTAAATGACGATTCGATCCCCGTAAAAACATATCTTTCGAGTGTGCATAACAAACTAAATTAAAAGAAAAAGAAACGGCAAACAAGCGACATAAATTAGGAACCTCTAAATATCCATTAAAGCCAATAAACAAGAATGAAAAAAAAAAAAAACGTGTGTAAAAATAATTTCTATATGGAATCGTTTTGGAAGTGATATTTATAATAATTATTACATGAAGGAATATAATTTTATAAATTCTAAGAAATTTTAAAAGTAAAAAATGATATCATAAATGCATTCTCGAGAAAACAGGAAAACGGAAATGATTAGACCCGTAAATTTTAATTTTTATTGCAGTTAAGCGTTAAATATTAAAGAAAATGATTGCCTGATTGCTAATTCACAAGTTGACAATAATAGAAAATAACTGACGAATGTAGTAAATGTTTTAAAAATAATTAATCGAAATGAATTCTTTGGAGTTAGTGATTATGATAGGTTTAGGATTAGCAGTATCTCGTACTATAAGAGGTCAATGTAAGTGGTCATATTGTGATAAATCTTTTAGTCTTAATTATTATTCAGATAAATATAATGTATTCACAAACAAATATTTTAGATACTATGTATATTATAGACCCGATTTACACAATATGCAAATTTTAATGTTGGGTCAAATAAAATTTTAAAAAATAAACTTTTATAAACATTTAACTAAACGTTAATTATAAGTTTAATTTAAATGAGTTGATAAAAATTATGGTTTTGCATGGAAATAAAAATGTGTAATAAATGATTACCGGGTATTTATTTAGTTGCAGACAAGTGTGAGTTCCCAGTTCAGCTAGTACATAATTATGCAGTTCTACTCAACAGAACGGAAACGAACGTCAGGTGTGTGAGGAACTCTGGCCATCATTCAATCCCGATAAAGCAATGTCAAAATGAACGGGGGAGTTGGATAAATTGTTTGGGTAAATGAGCTTTGAAATATATCGTTTACTAATGGCGAATCCAGAGATTCCTCATTCCTAATACTGTACTGTAGTAGTTTCTAAACTTAACTTCATTCTCATTAAACATTTTTTTTAAAGAAAATATTATACTCGTATTTTTAAAAACTATTGTTCCAACGGAACTACTTTGTCAAAAATACCACAAAAAAATACTCTTAAGATTACACCGCAAAGATCGCTTATTTCAACACCTGTAGCATACTCCCGAGTATTTTTCTGAATTCCAACCAGATATAATTACTGTATCTACCCGTGTACATCTCCCAGTAATTGTTATTAAATTCTAAACGGTCGTAAAATAATCTTAGCATAAAATTGAAAAACTTGAATGTAGTTTGTCGTGTAACTTACAATAGATATTTTTAGATTAGATTTATTTTTTATTTCCATCGGTTAAGTTACAAAATAAATGTATACATTGTCAGTACAAGCATAAACCGTTACAATAATTTATTCTATTTAGGGCGGGGGGGGAGAGATCGTGAGAAGAGGAGTTGAGAGGGAAAAACAGTTACACAGCGTTAATAATAATTGAAACTTATTTTTACGCTTTTAACCTTGAGTATATCTTAATCTATTTATTTACAATTTATAATAATTATTGATGAATCATTTTTAAAGATGGTTTCAGAGATTGGATGAGATGTGGATATCCGGATTATCCATCAAACGGCTATATTTACATTACTAGTGCGATGCAATTATCTTACGCTTGTAACTACGGTTTTATTTTATTGGGTGAAGGAGTAAGGCAGTGTTCAACACAGGCAACTTGGTCCACCATAATTCCAAAATGTGGTATTTATTAAAACTTAAGTTTTTGTCTAAAAAAATGACATTTTTTCATAAGTACCCTTTTTTTAAGTTAAAAATTTAGCAAAAGATATTGATTACTGGTACCAACAACAGATTGACGAAAACTCAAGAAAATTTGTAAATTTAATAGCAAATATCAATACTACATTCGACTTAAAAAAAGAAGTCATCTTTGATGGCGTTAAAATCTTCTTCAAAAACTGTAAGTTAAATTAATAGTGTAAATAAAATTAGCAAAGTTTGTGATCTTCTAAAATATCTCAGAAAAAATAAGCAAGAGACCAAATTGCTATTATTAAAAACAGTTGGGTAAAGATTACTATTATTAAAAATACTTTTCATTTAAAATAAATGCCGCATTAAAAATTGACTATTGAAATTAACTCACGGTACAGTTTTAATTCAAAAGTGCAAGAAAACAAAACAAAACAAAAAAAATTAAAATATAATAATTTTATCTTAAGATAAAAATTATTATTAATTTTAAAATAATAATCCTTTCATTATAAAATCCTAGATCATTGCGCTAGATTAGCGCAAGATAGCACTTTCCAACAGTGCTAATAAAATACTTATAAATATACTCGTATTTTTTTAAAAAAATAATATTAATACCGGTAATACATTTATTTATTTAGAATGTGAAACCTTATCTTGGATTTAATAAAATATTCTATATTATTTTAAAAAGGGAACAAAGACAACGCAGTTACGGTCTACTCCTCACGATTATTCAACGACACGAATCCCCAAGTGATTACTAAACGAGATCAACTTCCTAGTGACGGCGCTTTCCGAGAAATACCATCTAATACACCATCTGAACCTAAATTAGCAAGATATTTTTTAATATGGCCCATAAAAGCAATTTCTGTTTACGATATATATATATATAACTCAAATGGTAATTTTTCATGTAATTTATAATTTTTTTTAAAAAATAAAATGATCGCCAAATATGGTACCGGTAAAGTAATAAATAATAGTGGGATTTACATTAAAATTCATCGTTTACATATTACAGTTACTTGTAATATTTTTACAAGTGTAATTTTTATATTCATCAGCGGTAATTTTGTCAAGTTTTAAGAACATCTTGATGAAAACATTATTTAACCCTAAAAAAAATTATGAAAAAATATACCGGTATTAACTTTTTTAAAACCAAGTTTCTATATCCAAAAAATAAAAAAAAATTAAGAAAACTATTAAAAAACCTGTATCAGCAAAAATTAGTGTTTGAAAGTTTAAACGATAAGTAAGTGCTAAATTCTATTTCAAAATTAACGATGACTTTTGTATGTTTTAGAAGAAACAGCTTGTAATTGGCCTGATGAGCCTCTACATGGAAAAATAAAAACGATTACTCCCAATTTGGTTGAATTCCAGTGCGAAAGGGGTTATACGTTATATGGACATAACAGTGCTTTCTGCTATAGAGGTGTATGGCAAAATCTTCCAACTACATGTCATTTTTCTCCAAATACGCCAGCAACTTTTAGAATCCCAACTCAAGCACCGACAACAACTACTACTGCAACTACTACTTCTATAATTATTTCTAGAACCACTACCACAAGAACTCAGGCAACAACCACAACCACGGCTAGCGAAATAGCGTATGCAAATTTACCTCACCACGTTGATAACACAAATAATAATGAAGAGATCGCATCTAAAAACAATGAGAATGACAACAACACAAATTTTAATGAAAGTGACTTATACCAAGAAATCAATGATGAGAATGACGTGTACAACACAAATATTGGTAATGATATTTCTCAAAAGTTAAAAATTTTATTTTGAATTTTCAAAACTTGTTTTTCTTTTAGGTATCGGAGTAGGTGTGGTAGCAGCCTGCATAATCTTATTGGCGACAATTTTCTTCATTAAATGGTAAATGTCTGCTTATTAAAATAAAAGTTTTCACACTAAATCTAACGAATATTTGGCAGGTACCGTGCCGATCGACAACGTAAAAAAGCAAACGAAAAACTAAGCAGCAACCTAATTAACAGCGAATCTCAACAACATAGTGAATGCGCTAAAGTAGAAAATGCAAGCAATCCCTATCAAAATTTAAACTCTGCAAAATTTTCCGATCTGTTAACGTCGGATGAAAATTCAGCTTCGAACGTTTACGCCGATTGTTCACTTCCAATTTCGCCGAACAATGATGACGACGGTAATTACGCGGTCCCCATATTACCAGATGAAAACGACGATACAGTTAATGTAGAAAACGATTATTACATAAGCTATTAAAGTAAAAGAAAAACATGTGCAAACTCAGATAACTTTATCTTAAGTTGTAAACCCTTCATGTATCGTTTGTTAACAATTTGTTATCGCAATTTTAAATATATTTACAAATAAGAATTAAATGGTTATTAAATTGATTAAAAATGTTAAAAACATTTATGTTTTTGAAAAAGTAAGTAGCGACAATTTCTAATAAATTGCGATCTAATTATGAAAACGTCGTTAAATAAGGATCTAAAAACACAAAACGCGGTAACAGGATGTATGCAGCGGTGAGGTCACTGACAAATTAAGAAGAAAAAGGAAATAAAAAATTGTTTGATAAATAGTTTTAAATCTGTTAATTTTTTAAGGTAAAGAAGTTTAGAAAAAGAAATGTCTTTTAAATTAAAATGAATCTACATGTGTTGGCTGTTTCTATTTTTCTTGGGCTAAGACTGTCGGCTACCATTAACGGTACAAATACAATAATTTAATGTTGCTAATAATTATATTAATTTTTTATAAGGTTTAAAAACCCTTGTAACACGTTTTAGTTTCAAAATTTTGTTTCAAGTAATTATTGTTTACTTAATACAATTTTCTATAAAAAGTAAAGTAAAATAGAGAGTAGGTTTAAAACATTTATTATTATAAATTCTAAATTAAAATGAATGGTGTTTAGCTGATGTCGAGTGTACAGACCCTGAAACGCCGTTAAATGGCCGAAAAGCTAAAGAAAATGCCACGACAATGGGCTACTTTTGCAACCCAGGCTTTGTTCTTCATGGGAGCGCAAAAAGTGTCTGTGTGAACGGTGAATGGAGTCCCATTGGACAAACATGCGAAAGTATGAACTGATGAGATGTTAAAATTAATTACTTCGTTAAAGCACTTAAACTACTTATTTATAAAAAGAGTTCACCGACGTCCCCGAAGGATGGATGAGATGTGGATATCCTGGTCAACCTCTGAATGGCTATCGTTATTTTGAGAAAATGGGAGAAAATAAACTGAAATATGTTTGTAATGACAGTTACACCTTAGTTGGACAAATAGAAAGAACGTGTCAAAAAAACGGAAGTTGGACTCCCGAAATTCCTAATTGCGGTAGTGGCCAATAAAATTCTTTACTAATAATAGTCATAAATTTAACAGCGCAATTTTTAAAGTCAAAAATTTAGCAAAAGACAAAAAAGCCGAACATCAGAAAGATTTGATAAGTAAAACATTCAGCACTGACGATAGCATAGAAACTTTTGTGTCTCAAAAAGCTGATTTTCACGGATACGTTGATTTAGAGAAGATGTTATGGTTTAACACAGTGCAGGTTTTGATCAAAGATGGTAAGTCGTTTAATATCAAGTCCTTAATACAGCGGACATTATTGCCGATGGCTGATTTATTTGTTTGTTCTTGAAAGTTTACTAAACATATGATTTATATTAAGTTTCCAGTAATGTGTTCATGTAGCCTACAGTATGCAAGATTTTATGGTCAAACTCAACAGCAACTACAGTACTAAATTAATATTATTTTAATTAATTTATTACTAGGTGACAAATACGGTGATGTTCAATTTTACGCCAGCAACCACAGTGATAAATCACTCCAGGAAGTTTACAGAATAAAATCTAATGTGCCAAAACTGATGCGTTTCAGTTTTACTCCAGTGATTGCTAGATATTTAATAATATCCTTTCAAAACCAAACTTCCATTTGCGATATCAAAATATACAACTCTAACGGTAAGTTTAATTATGTAAACAAAAATGCCTTTAATCGTAAGTAATCCAATTGTAATAATAATAAATAATAATTATTAAATAATAATTATTAGGAAAATGACAAAACCACTAATTTAACAATATTTTTTTAATTGAGAAAAATAATTGCTCGCATAAATACTCGCACGAAAAATGATGTGACTGTTGATTTGTCTAGAAAAAGCATCTTGCGGCCACCCTGATGTACCTTTAAATGGATCAATATCAAACCGCAGCCTTAATTCGGCTACTTTCGAGTGCGAGAGTGGTTACAATATGATTGGAAATGCGACCATTCGGTGCCTCCACGGTTTTTGGGAAAATCGTCTTCCATTCTGCATTAAGTCGGTCAATTCTAATAATTACGTACAACCTCAGGATAGTCAAAATTCACAAACTCAATTCACCGCAGGACCAACTCAAAATGCAAGTGACGAAAAACAATCACAAGAGACAAATATTAGTAATTATTTGCAGTTTAAAAAATTATTTTTGTAACTGAAACCACTCATTGAAATTATTAAATTGTAAGATAATTATAGTTTTAGGCGTGGGAGTAGGAGTAGCAGCACTGTGTCTCATCATCATTGTGGCGTTCGTCCTATTCAAACGGTAAAAAAGTCTTTGTTGAATATTTAAACAATAAATTAAAAGCTGTTTTTAATTTTGGTAGACACCGATCAAATCAAAACGAACAGAAACAAGCTCTGGTTGACGGGAAATCCAACAATAACGTTACCGTTTCCAAACCGCAAAGTAATCCAAATGATGAAACGGAAGATCCCAATCTTTTGTACGAAAGCATAGACGATCCGAACTACGCCAACTTTTTGATGACAAATGATAAAACTAATATCGAACTTAGCAATTTATCGCAAAAACAACCGTATAAAAAGAATGATTCCGTTAGTGTCGAAAATGAGTTGTACGAAGGATTTTAACCCAATAAAATAATTATTTTTAAATATTTAAAATTGATAAATTTATTTATTTTTATTTAAATGTTTTGAAAGTAACTAAAATTGATTAGTAATATTCGATTAACGCTTTCGCAAATCGTTTAACTAAATAATGTTTTTAAACCTCGATCAAAAATTAATCAAGTTTAACCTTTATAAGAAAGCTGAAAACTTTTCCTAAGAATTGTTACTATTCTCGGCAGCCAAAATAATTAAACCTTTAAATGAGGTTTAAGTTTTATATTAATTAATAATACAATTCCACGCTTTTGTTCCTTATAAAACTTCCAAGAATCTGTCCCTCGCTTTCTTTTAGTTTTATCATGGGATATTGCGCTACAGGAAATAATAATATGACATTGGTGTAACTTGGAAGGAATTTGATAACAAAAATGGAAATTGAGAGATTATAATCATATTTCCGTTGATTTTTCGCAAATAAAAATTAAGTAATTTTATAAATTTTGTATAAGAAATTTTATCATTTCAAAATGAAACTATTTACAATTGTAATTTTTATCATCATTGGACTAAAACTGACACCGAATATTAAAGGTACCGTAAGTATAAATATACCGGTATACATAATGATGTAAAAATATTAAAAAACTAACTTATTTAAAACATTTAAAAACCGAAATAATCTTTTAACTCAAATAATTTAATTTAAAAAAAACAATTTAGTTTTCCAAAAGGCAAACAATAAAATTGAGGTAAAACAAATCGTAAACACAACTAAATTAAAATGAATGTTGTTTAGCTGACGTCGAGTGTACAGAGTCTGAACCACCGGTCAATGGCCGAAGACATAACCTAAATGCAACGACAATAGTCTACTTTTGTAGGCCAGGATTTGTTCTTCATGGGAGCGCAACAAGTGTCTGTGTGAACGGTGAATGGAGCACAAGTGGACAAACATGCGAAAGTATCAATCATTGAAGTTTAAAATTAATTAATTCGTTCAGGCACTTGAACTATCTATTTGTAAAGAATTCACCGACGTCCCCAAAGGATGGATGGGATGCGGCTATCCTGGGCAACCGCTGAATGGCTACCGTTACTTTGATAAAATGGAAGAGAATAAACTAGTATACGCTTGTAATGACAGTTATACTTTAGTTGGGCAAAGAGAGAGGACGTGCCAAGCAAACGGAAGCTGGACCCCCGAAATTCCCAATAATTATTGCGGTATTGTCAACTAAGATTCTTAAATCTAATAGTCATAAGTTCTTAACAGTAAAACTTTTAAAGTGAAAAATTTAGCAAAAGACAAAAAAGCTGAACATCAGAGACATAGACTAAGTAAAACAGTTAGCACTGACGATGATATACAAACCTGTGTGTCTCAACCGGCTGATTTCTACGGATACGTCGATTTAGAGCGAGCGTTATCATTTAACACAGTACAAATTTTGATCAAAGATGGCAAGTCGTTTAATATTAAGTACTTAAAGCATATAAAAATATTAATATAATTATTCTAATTAGCTGAATTATTTGTTTGCTTCTAAAAACTTTGCTAAGCATATTTTTGACATCCAGTTTCCCATAACAATAATTTACATATGCATGTAAGATTTTATTCAAAATTTGCAAATCTCAAATAATGTCGGCATTATTTGAACATAGTTTAATAGTTAATAAACAAAATTATAATATAATTTTATTTTAATTATTTTATTACTAGAAGATGAATATGGTGATGTCCGGCTTTACGCTAGCAACCATATCAATGAGAAAATTCAAGAAATTTATAATTTAAAATCTAACGTACCAAAATTGATGCGTTTCAACTTTATTCCAGTCCTTGCTCGATATTTAATAATATCCTTTCAAAACCAAACTTCCATATGTGATATCAAAGTATACCATTCTAACAGTAAGTGTAATTTTTTAAACAAAAATGTTTGCAATCATAAGTTGTAACAAAACAAAAATGCGAGTTACGTTTGGCTTTCATAAAATATTTAACGATGATGTAAATGTTGATTTGCGTAGGTACATTATCTTGCGGGCCGGCCAGCCTGATGTTCCTTTAAATGGAGCAATATCAAACCGCAGCCTTAACTCTGCTACTTTCGAGTGCGAGAGCGGTTATAGAATGATTGGAAATGCGACCATTCGGTGCCTCCACGGTTTTTGGGAAAATCGTCTTCCGCTCTGCATTACGTCGGTCAACTCTAACAACGAACAACCTCCGGAGGATTCACAAACTAATTTCACCGCTGTACAAATTTCAAATAAAACTGACGATAACGATTTAGCTACTATGAAATTTATCAGTAAATAATGTACACTTTATTTTCTAAAGCTAATGTCACAAATTGTTCGCTAATTTTATAGGTTACGGTGTTTATGCGGCCGGAGTTTGCGTAACACTAGTTGTGGCCATCTGTCTTGCTTGGAGGTAAACCAAACTCATTATAATAATTATTAATTAAACATTTAAATACATTTTATAGGTACCGCGTTAATCGAAAATTATTTGAAGCTCGACTAAATATTAAGCAGCCCGAAATAAGGCCGAGAAATTGTTCCGTTCATTTTGCCAGAATCCGATCGAATGCAGTGAATAGCGTCGATGAGCACGAACATACTTACATCACCTTCGATGCAAATCACCACCAGAATCGTTGTTGAGGCTTTAAAACCAAATTTTGGAAGAAAAAAAATAAGTAAAAAAATTTTAAGTAAAACTAGAGCTTATGGTGATATAGGCAAATAAAATTAATGTCGTAAGCCCAAATTTGTCACAAAAATGTGTTCATTTTTTAGGGAGTAGGCCTAATCATATTTCATTAGGGGGTTTTATTACAAGAGGGTCCAAGAAATAATTTATAGGGCCCCAAAACCATTACCGGTATCTTATAACTGGAAGCGATAGCCCTTCAAATTTTGTAACCACATGTTATGATTCTATGTTAACTTACAATAACGCCAAAATATTTTCTTATAAAACATTTGTTTACATTTTCATTACTTTTTATTCAATTTATTAAAAATAGAAAACCAAAATTATTATCATTATGTTTATAAAATTGATTTTCCTTTTCTAATCTCGTTATCCGGCCTAATTTTTTTTTGCCGGAAATCTATTTATATCGGTGGATTAAGCAATCGTTATAATAACATGTATATTTCACATAATAATAAAAACCATAATTATCAGAAAACAATTAAATAGCTTTACTCAGTTTAAAAAAATAACGTGACTTCTAAAAATGAAAATTAATTTTCTAGTTCATTTGTGCTTAGGATTATCCGTGTGTTATAAAAGTAAGAACCAAAAAATAATTTCTTTAGCTATTACGCAATTTGTTTACATTATTAAAAAATAAACGTTGTCGTTATTTGCTCAAATATTACTGTAGTAAAAACAATCATTTTGTTTCAGCAGTTTTTTGCCAAAGACAATGCGTGAATCCCCTTAAAAAAAATAATCTCGAGTTTGTACGAATCAACCAAACGGAAGTGCGGTTTCATTGCCGCGGCGGTTACGTCCTCTACGGAGACCACGTTAGTTCTTGTAAAAATGGGCAGTGGGCCCCGTCTGGACAACACTGCAAAGGTACGCATTAAAAATTAACCATCTTTCCTGATAGAAAAATGGAGATTTAACTGACTCTCCGTTGCAGTGTTTACGGGTGTAGCGAGCGGTTGGATGGGATGTGGAACGCCGGGTTGTCCAGCGAATGGATTGCTCTACGTCGAGAAAATTTCGGAAAATAAATTATCTTACGATTGCAATTACGGTTTTGTTCTTTCAGGAGACAAATACAGGAGTTGTCAGCCGGATGGAACGTGGACTCCTCGCCTTCCCAAATGCGGTACATTAGAATTTCGATCTCCCTCGAATAATAATATTAATGCTTTTTCTTTTATATTTTAAGTTAAAAATGCAGCCATAAATAAACCGGCGCTACACGAACCTCACAAAAAGACAAATATATTTAGCACGGATGGAGAGCAAAGGACTTGTACAATTCACGCGGCAAATTTTTACGGAAACATCGACCTCAAATCACCACTCACTTTCGACAACATACTAATTAGCATCAGACAAGGTAAGCGACGCGAATAACACTTTCTCTTTCTCAAAGCTAATCATGTTTTAGCGGAACCTCTTTCGACTGAAATCACTCGCAACAATCCGGTTTTAGCAAAACATGTTTCCATTAAAATCGAGCGACCATAATATGTAACGTCATTCTCCTAACCATTTAGGTTTTACCGGCAAAAGGAGTACAGTAGTGAGATAAGGTTTGGTGGAAACAGGTTTGACAGAAAATATATCTAGTTCCACCAACCCTTTTTTTCCGCTTACAATAAACTGTGTTACAATAATTTGAAAAAAATTAAAATTACTAACCATTTTTACTAATTGCATGTGATTATTTATATTTAGTTGATTCCAACGAAATTGGCGTCTACGTCACGTCAAATACAAACGTTGCGGATATAAACTTTCGAAATATCAAGCATTTGGATCACATCTACAATAAAACGTTCGAAAATGCTACGGAACAACACATCACCGTGAAAACAACAGTGGCCAGATATTTGATTATTTGGTTCAAAAAACAAACTTCCATTTGCCAGATAATTGTTTTTAATTCGAGAGGTAATTTTTTTTTTAAATAATATCTATTTATAATTTGCGCTAAGGATTTAGTAAAACATTTCATTAAATAAAAACAACGGCGTGTGGAAAAGCGGACCAGCCTTTATACGGTAGAATATTCAAGTCCAATGGAAAAAGCACCACTTACAAGTGTAATAGAGACTACGTAATAAGAGGCATAAAAGATATCCAGTGCAAAGACGGAGTTTGGGACAGGGACCATCCCCAGTGTGTGCTCAAACCCACATTAGCTCCACAAAATCTATCTCGCGCTTCTTTTTTGATCTCGGAGAGTGCGCTTAATAACGGTACTCGGAATGAGCAGGACTCAAATAAGAGTAGGCCTATTTACGATTAAAAAATTGCAATTGCTCGAATGAAATACCGGTATTAATTATATATTTTGTAGATCTAGGTATTATTGTGGGTTCGGCAACATTCTGTCTCCTTCTCATCGCGCTGTTTTACAAATTTACCAAGTAAAATATAAATTATATTGTGCGACGTTTTAATTTAAATCCATCTAATCATAATTTTTTTTTAGGAATGCCAACTTAAAAAATGATAAAAACTGTTCCCAAAAACATGTTCTCGAAAATAAAGTGCTCAATTGTCCCGTAGAGATGCAAGAAAACGACGAAGATTTTACTGGTGAAAATTTAAAAATGTTTGAAATCGATTTTTAATTTTAGAAATTAAAGAGAAAAACGAATTACCGGTATATGAAAATTAAAAGTAAATAAATGCATTAAAAAAAGATCCTTAAACAAAACAAGGGAGTATTTGTTGCATTAATGGAATGTATAAATTAACAAATCGTCCTTTGATTGAAACTCATAAAATCGTAAATATTTAGCATAATAAATTTTTAAAAAGTTACTATTAATGAGTTTGCTTAATGTCGATTTCTCTAGGTTCCGAAATGATCGAATTAACTTGACGGCTTAATTACAATGACAGTTGCCGTGATAATTCATTGCAACTCGATGAATTCCATTGAGTAGTAACGTAAACGATCAATGGAATAAAAACAGAAGAAGTTGTGAAAGCAATCGGTTAATTTATAAATCCAGTACGGTAGTAATTTAAAAAAATTAAAATTTGTCTTACCGTGCAAAATATGAAGAGTTTGTGGACAATAAAATTATTGCGTTACTATTGTAACGAAGATTTCATTCCGGTTGGAAGTGCGAATCGAACGGAGATTGCTCTCATCCAAACCCAAAATGCGGTACAAAACTATTAAAAAAAAATGTAAAAACAATTGTTAAAATTAACTTTTAAAAGAAAATCCATAATAAAATCATCATGACAATGAGCATAAAAAATATTACAAATACAGTATTTAATTAGTGTATTATAAATTCAGTTATTAATGGTGTTTGAAATAAGATGATCAAATACCAAAACTATTTGCTTACTAATGAGAACGATTTAAGCAGTTGCGGTCCTCTAATAATATTGTAACGAATTTTACCTCCATCTTGCTACACAAATTAAATTTATTGCAATTCACATTACTTTTAAAAACGTTTCCGTAATAATTCAGCTGTAAATTAGCTAAAAATGTAAATAATTTTTTTTTAAAACTAAATTTAAGCGTGACTAATGGGCATCTAACAGTATGGGAATTAATTTTAATTTATGTCCTTGTCCCAGATTTTATTGCGCGAAGCATTCGCAGACTTTTGACCTTCTTGAGCGTTTGTTATGATAGCTAGTGGCAAGTGTAGGGCCTACTCCCTGACTGTCAATAATAGGCTTTAAAGTTCAAAATCAGAAACCCTTGGATTATTCGCAAACAAAAAAATAACCTTTAAATTTGGTATGTACCTGCAAAATAAGAGATAAATTTATAAAAATTTCTTAGAATGACGTCAAATTAGAAAACAGTCACTTGTTGAATTTCCTAAATGAAAGCTCAATAGCTATTGGTTAATATTATTCAAACGCTTAAAACTTCCCGATTACTTTATAAGCTGTAAATAACAAACCGAAAAAAAAAATTCATAGAAAAATATGTTTATTTTTACTCCAATTTAGAAAATTGGCATTTTGAATTATATTAATTTAAAATTTAAAGACAAACAAATGTTGAAGAATATTTACATCGCATTTTGCGTAGGATTATTTTTATATTATAAAGGTAATGATAATGATAATCTATTAATTTTGCTTTTTAATTTATATCGTAATTAATAGTTTATTATTATTAGTAGTTTATAATGACCATTGACCATTGCATTTTTTTTTTTGCCAACTCGATCAACCTTAATAACAACATTAATATTCGGTCTCATTTCTTCTAGCTGGTTTTTGTTTTGGAACATGCGGAAATCCAATTCCGCCCCAGAACGGTGAGTGGAAAAAGATCGGCAAAACTGAAGCGCAATTGTTTTGTAATAAAGGTTACAAAGTGAACGGGAATCTTACGACTTCCTGCGTGAATGGACAGTGGAGTTCTTCCGGGCAGTTTTGCAGCTGTAAGTTAAAAATTAAAAAAAAAATCCGTACCGTTGATTCCTTAATAAATCAATTTAAATCTCCAATTTTTAAGTAATACAAGATGTTCACGAAGATTGGCTAGGATGCGGAACTCCCGGAAATCCGGAAAACGGATCTCGTTATATTCATAGTAAAAATTTTAAATACACTTGCGACAAAAACTTCATTCTAATCGGAGCCAGAGAAAGAAGTTGTCAACCCGATGGAACGTGGACGCCTCCTATTCCGAAATGCGGTATAAAAAAATAACACCTTATTCCTTAAATAAAATTAAACCAAATTTCTTTTCGTTAAAAGCCGCTCAAAAACACGTTATGAAAAAAAAAATATCTAATAATTAATTTTGTTTTGAAGTTCGTAATCTAGCAGCTAATAAGAGCACAGTGTATGAAGGATATAAATTTCGGGACAATAAAACGCTCGTTACTGATGGAAATAGAACGTCGTGTGAAAATGAAAGAACGCAATTTCACCTAATCATCGACTTTGAAGAAGATATTTATTTCGATACCGTACACGTTTATTATTGTAACAACATTACGATAAGTGACATTTTAAACGGTAAATTGTTTAAATTTTATTCATTGCGTTCGTTTTTTATACCGGTAATTAAATTTTCTTTTTCTAAAAGTTGATTCACGTCAAATGAGCATCTTCACCATTTCAACTTCTGATTTCAAAAATTCAACGTATATAAATATTAATCACTTGCGAAAAATCAATTCTACGAGGAATATAACGAATCAAACGCTACAATTAAGCTTAGAAGAGACCGCAGTAACCAGCTATTTGGTCCTATTATTTAATCTAAAAATTTCTATTTGCGAAATCAACGTTATGAATTTGAAAGGTAACTTTAAATACATTTTCTCGTTTCAAAATACGAGTACATCAATAATTTACGTTTGAATTATTTAAAATAGAGAAAAGCAATTGTGGACGTCCTGATCAGCCTTTACACGGAAAACAATTCCGCTGTAGTTTAAAAACATTCGCTTACGAGTGCAATAACGGCTATTCTATGGATGGGAAAAAATTTGTCAATTGTAAAGACGGAGTTTGGGACAATGCTCCTCCAAAGTGTCAACTGCTATCAGCCACTCCAAGACAGCCGCACACTACGCCAACTACATCAGAAACAATCGAAACAAGAAATCCGCGGCAGTGCGCTGAATCCACAACAGCTGAACTCAATAATGATGGAGGGAAAAATACGCACGTTGTAGGCATTGGTGTTGGTGTCGTTGCGCTTTTTCTCTTAATCATCCTATCATTTTATATTCTTAAAAGGTAAATAACATAATTTTCATACTCTTAATATTGGATCTGAAACTTAATTTCTAGGAGCAACGTTTGTCAAAAGCGATCTAAGGAATCCTCAAAAAATGTTTTGGAAAATGTGGTGCACAAAGTTTGTGAAAATGATGAAGATCCTGCTTACGAAGTATTGAAGAATCCGATGGAACAGATGAAATCCAACGATTTCATTAACGTCGAAAATGAATTTTACGATAGTGTTCATTAAAAATATTTATGTAATGTAAACTTTAAACATTTTCATTTTTGCAAGAAAATATACAGAATTCTCTATTTCGATTAACAATTCCAACTTAATTTTTTTTTTTTTTCAACGGGACACGCTTGGCCTATTCATTACTAATCTCTGTGTCACTTGACGAAAAACAACAATAAAAAAATCCCAGTTAATTTTTAGAGTCTTCCTAGCCTTATCCAAACTTAGTTTTTATTGCAGTTGGTATATAATTATATTACCTTTTATATTACCTTAAAAGCGCGCAAAAAACTTTAATATACCGCTAATTAAAGACCGCACTCGGTGGCAAAAAAACTCAAAAAACGGCTTTAACAATGGGACTCATTGGAGAGTAATTTCACGATAGACATTTGGACCTCCTTGAAAGACTTTTTAGACGACACTCACTTTCCAAGTGATGATAAACACATCGATAAAAATGCGTCTCACCGAGACCTAAATATTCCAAACTTAAGAAAATTAATTTAAATAAAGTACAAATGTCCAAGATGAGCCCAAATGTTCAAACCGTTTTTGCTTTTCTGTCTGCCGAGAGTAGTCAATACATTGGCGAGTATTTCAAAATTTCCCCCGCATTTTAAAAGTTTGTATAAAATAACCAATAGCAATAAAGCTAATAAATTTGATTCAGACCAAAAATTAGCTGGAATGAGTTGGTTATCTACATCACGATCCAAAAATCCAAACGTTCCCTAATTAAAAAAATGACTCACGACACGTGACTATCTAAAACAATCCGTTAAAAATAAACTAAAAACACTAGGTGCATTCACTTAATATTAAAAGTCACTATTAAAGACAAAAGCAAAAGTATTATTGCAAGGGGAATTCAAAATATTTTTTGGGCTTCTATCTTTTAAGTGAACATAGTCCAAGAAGTTTAAATTTTGAATTGTCCTTGCAGTAATACTTTTACCTTTGGTCTTAAATATGACTTTTAATTTGTTACTGAATGCAGCTAGTAAAAACAAATTAAAATCGCAAAAAAGAGGTTAAATTTAAAAACGTGCTGGAAGTGATTAAGTTGTATTACGTGGTGGAAAGTTATAGATTCTAAGAAAATCACGTCATTCTATACGTGTATCCAAAACAAGAGGAAAAAGGAAACATCGATAGCAGAAACTGTGTTTTGTTTAACTTAAAGAAAGGAAGCTAAACAATAAGGTGTGCAATACAAAAAAAAAAAAAAAATACTTCTAATGGAATATTTTGAAACGTTTCAAAAGGTTCGTGAATGAAATGTATTCATTAGAGTATTTGATCATGATAAGCTTCGGATTAGCAGTTACTACAATAACCAGTCAAAGTAAGTGTACGAAATAATGCGGATTAATATTATTTTTATTATTACTCATCTTATTAAGGAATATTAGATAAAATGTGAAATGCTCGAATAAACAAGTTCTTAAAACTCAATTTATAACGCAAAGAAACAAATTGTATTATTGTTACTCGAAAATAAAATAAAATAATTGCGAAAATATTTAAATAAATAAATGTAAAATAAATTAATTAATTTTAATACCAATACGAGCCAATGTTTGTAAAAATGGTAGAACTTAGTTACAACGACCTCGAAGATGACACTATAACGGATAATAATTATTGATGACGACCGACAGAAAATACAAATCCAATCGCTCTCAAATGTAGCACGGATTTTTAGGTTAATCAGATCTTCCAAACTCGGAAATAGCGTCTTAAAATGTTGGGTTGCGTCGAGGTTGTTGTAACCGAGTTCTACTGTACGTTTTTACCAGATCATTTAAAGTAACAGTGCGAGAATTATTATGAAATGGTTAATTATTATTAACGTAGATGTAGAGAAATGCGAGTATCCAGTGGAGCTGCGAAATGGTTTAGTAAGTCTAAGCTTCAAAACGGAAGTGAACTTCATCTGTAATCAAAGTTTATCTTCCCTTAATTTAATCCCCGTAAAGCATTGCGTCAGCGATAGGGGGAAGTGGACATATTGTCTAGGTAAAATCTTTAACTTTCACCTCACACTTTCAAAATTCTTTGAATAAATTCTGGATAAACTTTTAAAGATGATTTCAAAAGCTGGATGAAATGCGGTTATCCGGGTTTTTCCTCAAACGGCTACATTTACCTGGGAAAAACCATGGATAATGAATTAGCTTACACTTGCTACGATGGTTTTCATCTGCTGGGGGAAAAAGTAAGGTCTTGCCATCCAAACGGAACTTGGTCATCTCACGTCCCGAAATGCGGTATAAACATAGTTTTAATTTTTTTTTTTTTTGTGAAGCCAGAAATAAATATTTCTTTTTTTCCTTTTCTTTCAGTTAAGCGACTAAAAATTGCGTTAGCTGAGAAGCGACTGACGGACAGAAACCAGTTCACGTGCGTAACTTTAAATCAAAGTAGGAAACACTTCGATTTTAAAGAAAAAATTAAA
>JAQGAY010000707.1:0-21358 GCA_034698085.1 Polydesmus angustus | reverse complement strand
GAGAACAAATAAACTCTATTTACAAACTTAATTTGCGTGAATAAAGTTTACATTTTGAATTCTAAGCAGAATTTAAAATTTATTTACAATTACACAATGTACCGGTATTTGTAATGAATGGGTAACTAAAAGCAAAATCATATCTGTTTGGCGCTAAAAACCGAATAGCCAAAAAATAATGTAAATAAATGTTTTGTGGGTTACCATAAGAATCGTAATGGATTTTTTTGAAAATTTTTTTTACAAAGATGACGGAGAAACACCTAAAGAATGTTATCTGGTATGAAAACAGTTTAAACAAATTTACAATAAGAAATTAATTTAATAAATCATACGTGCTACTACAGTAGCGCATTACAGAATATTTTGTCTGTCATTCTGCTTGTATAAGGTAGGGCTTTAATTTTTTCTTCGTGAGTACTTGTTATTATAGCCTGCGACTAGTTAACCTTGACGAAGCTGTGTGTATTTGGGTGTACTCGTGGCATTCGTAGGCTACACTTGCCATGTGTGTTCGAAAAAGTTTGCAACTTTAGTTGAGCGGTTCGCTTTCATCATTACCAAACCAAATTAAACTAATTCTAAACGAATTGCTCACTTTGCGATTTGTAAATCTTTCCGAAATGTTGTGGATACAAAATGGTGAGAAGTATATTATTGTAGGTGTACGCATAATGTTTATAATATTGTTTGATTCATACTAATGATTTTGATTGTAAATAATTGAGTTGACATTCTTTTTTTTTTCATTCTCGTTTTAGGTTTTAATTTTATGGGATCTGCCTTAGTCGTTGAACCTTCAGTGCCTAGAAATAAAAGGTAAATAATAACTTTGTTCACTCGTTAATTATTCAACTAAAATCGGAAATCAATAATATGAGCACGATAGATAGGGGTTTATTATCGTAATCGCTGCTTGTTGTACATGTAGCTTAACCGAAGTGCACGTCAACGAATTGGGATGTTGCGAATAGAAACTTCGATTCTACGTTTTCATCGGTATGAAAACGATAGATACGGAAAAATTGGATGTCTCAGTCAATTCTTATCGACGTCAGTTGGTGATAAAAATTTCGCTTCTTGTGCAACTTCATTATAAAATTCTATCTTTGTTGAAATATAATTATTTGTTGATGGGGTTTGCTTTATATTGAAAAAATATTGAGGTGAAATTTATTAGATAACGAAATTCTGTACTGTAAACAGCAATACTGCAAGTGATTCAAAATAATAATGTTTTTGTAAGTCTTATGGACAGATTTGAACGACATTTTTCATTTTTGTTATTCGTTTCGTAGAACTGATTTCGTTCTACGAAAGTTTGTTCTAATGAAATTCTTATTTGTTTGTTCAGTTTACTACAGTAGTTTTTTAGATAATGGCCATATTTTTTACAGTTTTTGAACTACCGGTAGTAAATTTGGGGTTTATAACATCAATTTATTGAACTATTTTAAGGTAAAAATTCAAAGATAAGAACAATTATGGGTTAAAAGGAATCAATTTTATTGATAGTACAGTAGAGGCTATTTCGTAGTTATCCGAATATTTGACGATGTTTTGTAAAATTAGCAAGTACTGTATTTTTTTTAAAATTTTGCAATATTAAATTTATTGGATTCTGTTTCGATTATTCATCGATCGTATAAAATGAGTTCGAAGTTGAAATACATGCGCTGGTATAGGCGATATCTTTTTCGTCCCTGGAATATGTTTCAGTTTAAATTTCATAATTTGAATAGAAATTTTTGCGAGAGCCGCCTATTTTTATTGATTAAAATTTGATAACTTTATAGAAATAATCAAAAATATTAGTATATTGGCATATTAAAAGTTGGTTTAAACTCGCATACCGGTATTGTAGTTTTATTTTAATTTCCTAATTATTTGAATAGTACACGTATCAGATGGGGAAAAAATTAACGTCATTATTAAAATATAATAAAAACGATGAAGGATTGTGTAAAACAAAACGCTGAAATGGTTAAATACTTTTAGATATTTTTATTTAAATTGTATTGTTAATAGCGAATGGTATTTTATAGATTGCTTTAATACAGAGCTTTTTAAGCGCAAAACTTTTATAATGTTCAAAATATTTTTTAAAACACAGTAATCATTTTTCATAAGAAAAAATATTGAGACGTAGTTTTTTTTTTATAAAGTAACATAATTTACCGTGTTTTGCGGACTATAAAACGCTCCCAAAATTAAGAGACGATTTTCAGTAACTAATTTTTATATTTTTTAAGGTTGTCCATTGCTTTTTAACTGTTACATTTGTATCATAAGGCGCATCTCTATTTTAAGCAAGATTTTTTGAATAAAGTGCGCTTTAATAGTCTGCAAAATACGATAATATAACTGTCGTTAGTTAAGTCATTGTATTATACAGTACTATATTAAGATAATTTTGAAAGTTTAAATTGAAGCGTTTTCTTTAAGGGATTTCTTCATTGGAATTTAATTCCAAAAGGAGAAATCTCTATAAATGGACATCTTTTCGTTGATACGAATACAGGTACCGCAGGTTACGTTACCGATAGTTAAAACAGAAGAATATTCTCGGAGGCTAGGTGATTGCGGTCACATATGTTCAGAATCGATGCTTCCTAACGAATAACACGTGGAATCGATCCACATCGTAAAATGCGAATAAATTTTAATTATTATTATGGAACCTAATGCGGGTTTTAGTTTTTGCATCGGAATAATTCTTTGCACAATTTCTAATGCGATTCTAAGTCGTCTACATGTAGTATAATCACAATAATTGTGTTTAATTTACGATACAGTACATGTATTTACTTTTAGCAGTTTTTTCTTCTTAATAATATTGATGCACTATGTTATCAAGAGTGTTTTTTTTATTTTAAACAAGCATTGCTTTAATCAAGTAAATTTAAATTATTAGGATGAGCATTTTTGAACAACTTGCACAAAATTGTTTATGGTACGTCAAGTTAGTTATTAGTATGTTTATAAAATTTATTGGTGCCGTTTGTTGTTGGTTTGTTTTTTGCTGTTCTGTCACGCAGGAACAGCGAGAAAATAGCGTTAATTTCATCATCAGTTAATCAAAAACTTAATTTTGCACTTCAGTACAATATAATAAATAAATGGAGTTGTACTAATTTAAAATAAGATTTGAAACCAGAATTAAACCAGGAAATTAAAGTGCTGTAGTTAATTTAAAAAAATCATCACAATTAAAATCTATTATTCAAAAAGAAAAAGAACCATAACATTTAACTGCATAACACTATTATTTTAAGATTTCGATTGTTACTATTTTTTGAAAAAATGTTTCCGTCCCACTACAATCAATATTATAGTTTACAAGCCAATGGTCTTCAAACCAGAGTGTTCAACCCAAACAGTTAAAAAACCATTGAAATATACTTTCACGTTAAATGCAGTTGTCGAAAAAGCCCATTGTAAACGGGTTACCAATAAGTCAAGTAAAATAATACGGAGTAAATTTTTGAAAATATAACATTTTCGTTAAAAAGTATTTTCATGTTTTGTAGTTAATAAAATTAATGACTTGTATCATTCGAAAAACAAACGGATGTAGACAACATTTTTTAATCATCTAGAAATTATTTGTTGTTTTTAAGGTTACCATATAATATTATAGCGTGATCCGTTGTTATATCGTAAAAGTTACGTACCTGAAAAATAACGAGTGATTACGATAATCATACAATAATTTATTGTAAAATTTTTTTGCGAATGTTAATTTGGAAATTTTTTAATACAAAAATCATTATAGATACTGCAGAAGTGGAACTTTTTTATTTAAAGAAAATGCGATTTAAGCATCTGTGTGCATTATCAAGAGTTATTAAATTTTTTAAATTCTATAAATTTTAATTAATAATTACATATCGCTTAGAGTATACAGTATCTATGATGCTATGACATAATGATCATATGACATTCAAATTCTGTCAAATATTAAATTTTCCAATTTTTTTATGTGCTGATTAAATTTGTATGAAGAAGTTCATCCTGGTATTTAAGTTCTTTTTCTTCACTTTTCAAGCACTTTTCATCGGTTATTGTTCTAAAACCAATTGAAGAACAAAGTGCGAATTAGACGAATGCTCTTATTCGATTGAACCCCTTGGAATAGTCGTTTATTGTATTATTTAAAAAGTATAATATTCGAAAGCCTTATTCGTGAAGCGTACCATCGTAGCAGGGTAGTTATTATCAAAGGACCAATGTTTGACATTTGTTCGAACGTGCAGATAGTTGTAACCGGTGGTAGGCAGGCAGTACGATATTCTTAGCGCTCAATGACTCGATCTTGTGCTACTTGTACCAACGGAAAAAATCGTTAACCCCACTTTGGCGAATGACGTACTTTGGTGACGTAGGCAATGCAGGGTTTCTATCAAATGATGTCATCTGTTTGAGTTTCTTATTCCTCATCTAGCAGCTCATCGCCTTCATAACGATCTCTACTAGCACTGTGCTATTGCATTTGATATTCAGCATCCGAATAGGAATAGTGTTGGGAGCAGGATACTGCCTCGGTTTCGTTATCTTCTAGCTCTCGCTTCGACTCTAGCCGAGCCACAAACGTTCAACTCGGTCAAACTTTTGCATCTCGCGAACCGGTCGTCGAATCGAGAGCTATTTTTCAGTGGAAACGCGAGAATGGAAGATTGATTTAAAAAATATGGGTTTGAAGTAAAATATTTCGGATCTACTTGAAAAGCAAAATCGGGAGTTTTGACGAACTATATTCAAAGTGATTTTTGTTGCTCATTTTTAATTCGCGAATATTTTACTTAAGCGAACTTACCCTCCACCCCACATTTTCAGTATTTCATTCATATTATTAAAGTTGCGAGGAATTTTAAGGCGCTCAGTAAGTAAATGCAAAGTTTGTTATTTTGTTGATGTCTGTAAATATTAGTTATTTTACTGGCTTCTCAAAATTTAATTTTAAATGTTGCATAATATGAAGTGGTAGTCTTTAAATTTAATTTGTATTTGGTAATTCTCTCCCAGAAAGATGCTCTGCAGATATTGAGCTCTTGAACGACTTTTAATAAGTTGTAATGATAAATGAATTATTGCAATTAATATTATTTAATAAAATGAAAGCTTTTTTAAATGAATTCTACTGCATAGAGAACTTATCTTTACTCGAAAATACACTGTACTGTGCTTTGTGCCGTATGAAGTAGCCTACGGTTAATTCAGTGATTGCAATCTTGAATATCCCGGACTTCAAAGGTTCCAATATTTAGCAATGACGTAGAATGCTCGTCATAGAAATTGCAATTTTTAATCTCTTTCTTCTACTTATTTTATATAGAAGAAAATCTCAAATTGTTAGACTAGTATTTTCTGGAAGTTTAAATCGAAAGGGTTGTGCGTTTCTTATTTATTATTTGGTAAATGCAGAACTTTCGTATATATTTTCGTAAACGTAATTTAATTTTTGCACAAGTATACCAATTAATAATAATTATAATAATAACAATAGTAATAATTAAAACTTCCTTTAAAATGATATTTACTGTATTTTAGATAACCATTATTCAACCGTTAAAAAAACTTATTTTTCTTTTTTATTTCTTTTAAAACTTATTAAGATTGTTTTATATTAACCGAAACTTTTAAAATGGGTAAAACGATCTTGTTTGCAGTTTTCATACGATCATTTTTAGCAGATTATGCCTTACTTTTTTGGCATTATGAATTATTTTCTACCTCATAATTATTATAAAGTACGGTATTGCGGTTTTCTTTTTATTTTTGATTAATTTGCGCCAATTTTTGGTGCGGTCGAGATTTTTCTATGCAAATAATGTTTAGGATTGTGAAGTACAGTACCCGATAACTTAAAAAGTTTTTTTATTACGTGTAAATTTAAAAAATATCCAAATGTTAATAATTGAGCGTTTATATCAAAAGAGTAATTTTTAAATACAAATAAGTATAGCCAGCATAAAGTTTGTATATTATTGAGTTTGGGATTATTAGAGCATATTATATAAAAACAATATTTTATTTTTATTTTTTTAAAATTGAACCTGTTATAATAATCCATCACCTTGCCATTTATTATGCGATTGAATATTTTTGTATCAAATTTTATAGTTATTTTATTTTAAAACTTTTCTAGTTTAAATTTAGATTGCACTTTTAAACTTAGCTTATACTCAATGCACTGGTCTTAATTGATTTTATCTAATATAAAAATATATTTTGTTTAGGTCGACTAGGGTGCAAATCACTAACGTTCCGTCCCATACCAATTGGGAAGAAGTCGAAAGGTTAATTTCGTCCTTTGGACCTACAAAGAAATGTGATAATGGTAAGCATTTACGAGATACTTTAGACTTTGTTTAGTTGACATTTATTTATGATCCTAGCCCCGGACACTGACGGCACAACTATTGTCGAGGTGACATACGATTCTTCAGAGACAGCCCAGAAGTAAGTTTAATAGCCCTTTAATTGATCGAGTAATAATAAAAAGGAGAATTTCAATGGATGTTTTTATTGATCAGGGCTGTTTCTGCTTTGAATGGGTGCGAACTTGACGGCATTTCTTTAAAAGCAGAATTAGTCATGGAACAGAGCCGCCAAACTCGTCAACCTCGAGGTGCTCGAGGAGCTAGTGCTCGGGGTGGTCTACAATACTCAGGAATCGCAGGCCCAAGTGGTCGGACTACAGATTTCCCCTTAAGGTAAATTAATTTTATTTATCATATTGTACTAAACTGTTTTAATTCTACAATTAAAATATTTGAATGAAGAATTTTAAAATGTCAATTTCTACTTTTTTATTTTGTATAACTCATTGCTTGAAATTTAAACAAGAAATTTCAACAGAAAATTTTTAAAAAAGATTTTTCAATAGCAGTATGGTTTTGTTTTTAATTTAACATTTTATTTAACGTTTACAATTCATTTTTTTCAGGGTCTTGGTGCTCAGTGAAATGGTTGGCGCCATTATAGGGAGACAAGGCGGAACAATACGGCAAATTACTCAACAGACGAGAGCAAGGTATTTTTAATTTTAGCTGCATTTTTTTTCTGTAAAAAACTGTTTATCTAATTGAATTTTTTTATGAAAAAAGAGTGGACGTACATCGGAAGGATAACGTTGGATCTTTGGAAAAGGTGAGTCGTTTAGCTGTCGTTCGAGCGTTAGACATAAGTATGTATTGCTGCTCCGTTACGCACAAGATAATCTATTTGCACAGTCCAATAAAATCAGTTTCCAAGTTGCATTGGTCGTCCTTAATTAATCAATAGGATTCGATCCCTGCTCATGCCTACCAACCTGTTTCTCAGGCCATTACAATTTATGGAGCTCCAGAAAATTGCACGAATGCTTGTAGGAAGATTTTAGAGGTGATGCAACAGGAAGCTAATAACACAAACAAAGGGTATTACAATACCTTTTGATTTATATTTATTTTGTTTGTATGTAAACTAAATTTATTTATAGTGAAATTCCACTAAAAGTTCTTGCTCACAACAATCTGATCGGTCGCATTATTGGTAAAAGTGGAAACACGATAAAAAGAATAATGCAAGATACCGACACGAAAATAACAGTATCGAGGTAATATTAATAAAACTTTGACAAGGGTGATTAATTTCGTAATCTCGTATACTTATGCCTAAAAAAAACATTGAATTCGCCAAAACGTTAAATATTTTCGCTTTTTAAAATTATTGAAGTGAACTAATTTGGTAAATTGCACAATAGCACAGTGTGCTATGAAATGAGTGATTTTGTTGTGCTATAAAACAAACTTAAAAATTTCAAAAAAGAACTCGTTATACACACATATTATTAATAATTTTTTTATATTTATAGCATTCAAGATGTTTCCAGCTTCAATTTAGAAAGAATCATTACCATCAAAGGTACTAGTGAGAACATATCTAAAGCTGAAGCATTAATTAGTGCCAAGCTACGTCAAAGTTACGAAAACGATTTGGCTGCCATGGCTGTTAGTTGAAGAATTTTTTCTATCGTGCTTTTTTTTTGTTTAAAAAAATACTAATGTTAATGAATTAAATATTTTAGCCACAAAGTATGATGTTTCCTGGTTTACATCCAATGGCCATGATGTCTACCGTTGGTGCCAATTATCCTCAAAGAGGGCCTCCAGGCCCATATAACGTTTATCAATCGGGTGGCGGTTTTGTGCCTACAATTTATCCCGGGTCAATGGTTCCATCTCACCAAGCACCTACTCAAGAAACTGCATTTGTTTATATTCCTAATGCTGCAGTTGGTGCTATTATTGGAACTAAAGGCACTCATATTCGCAACATAATTAGATTTTCTGGAGCTTCCGTAAAAGTATAACGATAAAATTTGAATAAAAGTTGACTCATTTATAATTTTTGAAAATAAATGTTAACCATGTAGATTGCTCCTGTCAACCAGAATGAACCGGTTGATCATAGTACGGAAAGAAGGGTAACTATAGTTGGAACTGCAGAAGCTCAGTGGAAGGTACTTTCTTTGTTAATTTTTGGATCAAATAGAACTTTAAAATTTTAAAACATTTTAGGCTCAATATCTTATCTTTGAAAAAATGAGGGAAGAAGGATTCGCTGGTTCTGAAGATGTTCGGTTAAAAGTTGAGATTTTGGTGCCTGCGGGCCAAGTTGGGCGAATTATAGGAAAAGGAGGACAAAACGTAATTTTTTAAACATTGTAATTATTAACTAATCATTTTTTAATAAATGATAACTTTAGGTTAGAGAATTACAACGTTTAACTGGTTCAATTGTAAAACTACCCGAAGAAGCACAAAGTACGCAAGCTGAAGAGACGTCTGTGCACGTTATAGGCCCATTTTACTCAGTTCAGGTTAATTAATTTTTTTTTTAAATGTCACGTCAATGGCGGTTCTAATTTAATTTTTTTAATTGAAATTTGCAGTCTGCTCAACGGCGAATTCGGTCGTTGATAGCGCAGTCTCAAACGCCGCCTCCACCACCACCACCTCAAAGGCGCCAAAGAGGTCCATCACAAAGGGGAGAGCAAAATTAACGGCTGCGTTGAGTCACAACCACAAATACCTCAACTTCTGCATACCAAAGAGAAGATGAACTACATCCTAAAGAAATTTCAAGTTAGTACCATCATTAAAAAAATGCTAAGCATTATACCTATCCGTATTTCCCCTCAAATTTAGTTTTACCCTCTTCCAACCTATCCCCTCTAAAAAAATGTTATAGACTAATTTGGAGTCATTCCCATTTTCCCCATGGTTCTCCGTTTCCCGGTTTTGTTGTAAAGTGCTATAGCTAAGGTCACCCAATGGGTGAACCCGTTTATACGTAACTAAAATTATGTCCACCATTTGTGGAAAGGCATCAATTTTCTGGGGTTTTTTCATCGTTTAGATGAAAAGGCCAAAATGCTGTTGTTTTGCAAATTAGCAATTGAATTTTACAATTGCTTTGCAAAGCAAAGGCAATCAGAACTTATTAGTTTTATATATGTAGAAGTGGATTAAATTTCTTGAATCGCGACTTTGTTGTTTAGTTAGTACAAAAAATATTTGGACCATCGTTGTTAATATATATGATGGCCTTTTTTGTAAGAAGGTATTAAGAAAGTAAGAAAGTTTATTTTTGATACTTGTTGGATAAAAAATTTTTTGTTAGAATTTTTATGAATAGTAATTTTTGCAAAAGCGAAAGAAAAAAATTATCGACGAGATGGATTGGGCACCCTTCCTTGCTTCTCCCCACAAAAAGTGTTTGTGGTTTCGACAGACTTAAAATTTCAATTTGCATCCTGACAAGAAGTATGACCAAAATTCAAACATACGATTAGAGAATGCTTAAGGATCCGTTCTACCGATAAATAGCCATATACGAAAAACGGAAATTATTTATTTTGTGTCATTTGACCGCTTTTTCACAATTCCGTTTCAAGTTTCGTAATATCAAATCTATGCCATCTAATTCGATTCAAAAAAAGAATATATTTGCCTATTTTCATTTGGCTTTGCCACCTTAAATTAAATTATTGTAAAATTAATCAACGTCGTTTAAAAGATCAAAACAAAAAATAATATAAGACGCGATATAATCGTTTCCGTATATTGATTATAATGTTTAAAAATCCCCTTACTCCCACGATCAAATTACCCTTATGGGGGAAGAAAATATTTGATGCCTTTTTACACAACTAACCAAACTCGTTGAATGTTATAGGAGGGTTGACTTGTCCATTTTTGTTGGATTTTAGTTGCTAAGCATCTTTGTTTGTTTTGTTTTTTCTTTAATTTTATTCTATTTTTTTTAAAAAAAAATTTTCCCCCTCGGTCTACTAAGGACATTTATTTTCGAACCCCCCTTCGTTTTTAGATTTCTATATATTTCGTTGAGTGCAAATGGCACATGTTTACGTCGACATTTTATTTCACTATTATTTTGTTTTTTCTAAATCTTTATTTAATTTCTTTTACTTGTTGTCAATTTCTTTATCTATGTGTGTGCTCCTCTTCGATGTAAAATGCAAATACTAGAATGGAGAAGGTTTAATTCCATGCAGAAGTAGAATGTGGTTGTTGTACCATAACGATACGATCATCTTAGATAATAGTAATCCTGATTTACTACCAATCAAGCTAAAATCTTTGCAAAAAAAAAAGATTAAAGGAAAAACAATCAGTGCAGTTACAATGTAATGTTTCGCATGAAAACTGGACTGTCTTTTATATTTTTCCACTGCAAAATTCACATTTCAATGAATGTGAAACTGAATTCATTTTTTGAACGTTAATACCGTATAACGTTTGAGTAACGTCATGCCTAAATCTTGTTTTTAATTTGGTACGTTTGGGTACCATTTTGGTGTTGTCCATCACTTTGCATGCGTGATAGGACCAATTATCTTGCAAATCATGGAATTAACAAATTCTGAACTATTTTAATTTCCGGTGGAATGGTGATCTATTGCATGTTTTCATTTTTCAAGGAATGCACGTTACACAAACTGATGGTACTTGTTACAATGCACGCGCAGTTTGTAATGAAGCATTTAAAAAAATAGACAAATATAGATTATATGATTACATTGTATTATGAATGAATTTTAGGAATGGAAATGGGCGGTATTTAATACCTGTTATTGTCGAGTAATTTTCAAACGCACTGCCATTTATCACGTGCTGTCTCGATGACACCTAATTTCTTTTCTCAAATGAATTATTGGGTTGAAAAAAGTTTTTTCCCCATAGGTTTACATATTTGATTGCCTGACCATTTTTAAAATCCATCCATATTGTTCAAATTTCTTAACAATGCACACATACCTCTTATTTTAACAGTTATCAGTCATTTTATAATAGTCCATTTATTAACCGTTATATTTAAATAGAGTTCCCTATTACATTTACATCTCGTGCAAATTTTTTTTTAGTATAATAAGTTTTCCATAGATTAATATAATTTCTTCAGTGTTATACACTTAGTGTACACTATTTTCTCTGTAAAGGGTTTGCCTCCGGTAATTTATACGTTATATCCTATTTTCTAGAGAGGGGTTGATCCCCAAAAGTTTTATTTTTAAATTGTTTGCTGCCCTTGCGTCATTTAATAAACCTACTACCTCAATACGTAAGGGTGGGTTTAGTTTTTGGGGAGGGAAGGGATCATTTTCGATTTCGAATCAGGAATGTAATACAGTAATTATTCTGGGATTGCGTTTTTTTTTCTTTCGAGTTTGGTTCATGGTTAACCCACCCAAGAAAACATTGTTGCGGGCTGATGTCGTTTTCCTAACTTTTTCCTGCGATTTTTAAACAGTTGTCAATTCTATTTTTCGCTCTTTTTTGACGTATGCGATTATATTGCAGTTAGGAAAACGATTGCCAAATGATAGCGCATCAGATGTACTTTGTTATTTACAATTACCGTTATTATATAGTTATTATGTAAAGACTAAGGAGAGCGAGATGAATTAAAAACTTAATTCATCCATTTGAGAGACGAAAAGAGTTTTCCGCTCTTAAACACTGCCTAAAAACCAATTTTTTTAATCTAATTATTCGTCTCAAGCTCACAACAATCGGTTTTTTTTATATATAATTATTGTTATATCTAGTGGGCTATCATATAATGTTTGACGTTTCGTGAGTTTTAACTATCTCACTCTCTTTAGACTTCCGGATGGCTTAACCCTGCATTTTAAAAAGTACAAATTCAAACCAGTTTGCCAATAATGTACGTGGATTATGCAGAATGATCTGCCCAGTAAAATATATATTATTATTATTATATCAATATAGTATGTTAAACGTAACGCCTGCCAACAGGTTTGACTGAATTTGCTTGACAGAATAGTTGTTGAATATTACCGCATGTTAATTTCATTTATATTTTGCTATATCCAATACAGCAATTAGTGGTCATACATTATTTGAATAGAAATCAAACAAAAACAAAAATTGAGTCGTACCATTGTCCTTATATTATACATTTGAAATAAATTTAAAAAGAAAAAATAAATGCGAAACTGGCCACGTAGTTTGTACTGGTATCATAGCTTCTGTAATTGTCTCAACTATTACGGTCATCATTTATGAGCCATGTTTGTTTTTTTTTTGTTTTCAGATTTTTTTTTTCTTTCGGTGTTTTCTGAAACTCAAATATATCTATAGAATTTCTTAACATTAAAAAAAAAATCGTAGTTTTTTTATTATTAACAATAAAAAAGAAAATAGCGCAAACGTTTAGCAGAAGGGAGACAAACATCGATAATCTTTGTTTCTTAGTTGTTTTTTTAATGAAATGTTGTATTAAATCGACTAGACATATTTTTTATTGTTTACATTTTTAATTTATAAATTTTATCCCATTGCGCTTTAATGAGAAAAATCTAAAAGAAATGCAATATTAGTTCTCGTGTTGCAAGATTATTTTACAAAACATTTACCTAAAGATATACGTTCTCTTCCCTGCTCTATGTCTAAAATTTTTACTTCTATCACATCACCGGTAGAAACTTGCGCCTTATATTTTATTTTGCTTCGATGCAATAAACCGTTAATACCAACTCCGATATCAACGAATGCGCCGAAGTCTGTTACATTCATAACTTTGCCCGTTAAAATCATATCAGGGCGAAGACTGGTCAGGTCACGGATACCAGTTCTAAACAACGGTCCCTGGTGCTCTATAATTATTATTTATGTACACTTTATAAACATTTTAAAGCAATTATTTAATTTTTACCGGAGCGAATATCATAGTCGAGACAGTTCTCCAAACCATTGACTATTAATTTCAAGCTAGACAGACCCATATTCAATTTTAATGCCATATTTTGAACTAAAAAAATAAAATTTAAAGGACAAGACATTGACAAGAAAATTTTGGCTTACTGTTGTCTACATTGGAGGATTTTCTTATCGATCTAATAAATTCACTTGTGCCGATGTCTTTGAAATGAAGACCAATTAGATTTAACACACTAAATAGAATTTTAAAAAAATGCAGAGTTCAGCATTCAAATATCATCAATTTTCAAACTTTTGATTTACTTGTAAACTGTTTCGTACGACTCGGGATGAATAATCGTGCGATCTAAAACGTTGGTTTGAAACGTCTGTTTAGATTTTGGCTTTAGATTATCAACATGCGGGGTATTTCTTGACCTAAACAATAATTTTCAAATAAGTTTGAAAGACTTTAAAAACAAATAACTAAGTTTACTCTTTAATAGAATTTCTTGGATCTATCTTTAGAAATCCCGCACATTGCTCGTACGTTTTAAGACCAATACTGGGAACTAGCTTTAGCTGCTCTCTATTTATGAAAGTCCCATTAATTTTTTTCCAACTCAAAATTTTCTGAGCTTTAACTTTTGACAATCCGGCCACTTTACTGAAATGAAATTTTAAAAATTCGAACATTTCGTAAAGTTATCGGTGAAATGATCAAAATGTTCACCTTAAAACAATTTCATTACAAGTATTGACATCAACTCCTACTTCACTGACACAATCTTCGATTGTATTGCCTAGCACTTTTTTTAAAGTTGTTTCCGATACGTCGTGCTATTAATTAAATTACGGTAACTGGTGTATAAAATATAAAAATGTGGGAGGGGGTTAATATAGCCTACTTGATACATTCCAACGCCTAAATGCTTCGGTTCAACTTTAACATATTCTGACAAAGGATCAATTACTCTTCGAGCAAGTGAAACTAAAAATAAGATTAGTTTTCATAATGAATAATTTTGCTGTAAATATGGTCACTTACCTGCACTTCTTAAATTCGGCTCTAACTTTGGAAGTTCAGATGCCGCTTCATCACTTACGCTATAAATTGATGCGCCACTTTCATTTACAATACTGCTTTCCAATTTTTAAGATTACTGTAGTTAGTTTTTAAGTTTTTTTTAAAAAGAACCTAGTTTACCAGTAAGTTATTCTTGATGAATATAATTGCTTTCGATTTATTAAGCCACTGACAATTTCTTCGGTTTCTCTGCATCCAGTTCCATTACCAATTCCTATGATATCACATCTAAATGTTAAGGTAATATTTAATATTTAAAAACGCATCACAAAATAATTTCTTACCTGTGCTTGTCTATCAGGCTGGCCAATTGCCTACTTTCATCTCTAGACCTTGATGTGTGTAAATAGAGAGTTTCTGCATGTAGAACATCTCCTAAAAATCATTTAATTATTTAATAGTCTCATGTTGGTGCGATGTAAATTATTAAGAAATTAAATGTACCAATAGGTGAAACAATTGCTATTTTGCAACCTTTAGTAAAACCTGGATCGATTCCCATAACAATTTTTCCGTGCACTGGAGATGAAAGTAAAAGATTTCTCAAATTTCTAGAAAATGTAGTGACCGCTGACTTTTCAGCTTGTGTGGTTAGAGAAGATCTATTTAAAAAAATATTATTTGCGTTCAGGATTACCAAGTTTTTGCCTTACCGAAGTCGCCGTTTTACTAGTGGCTTAATAAATCGCGAGTATGATTCTGAGATGCTTTCATTTAACAAATCTTTAATCATTTGATTCGTTAGATGTGCATTTTTGGTTATATGTTTATATGCAAACTTTGAATAGTCTAGATTCAAATAATCTGGTATTGAAACTGTTACTGTTAAAATTTTCAGGTTTTCTCCTCGATTAATTGCCAAAATCTAAAATGAATATAAAATTGTGTGTGACAAAGTTAACAATTTTAGTGAATTATAAATACCTGATGAGGTTCCACCAAATTCGCCATTTTACGATAATCAAAATAGTTTTCAAATTTATGGGTTTGATTAGCATTTTTATCCTCATTCTTCGTACCACTTCGACGTAATTTTGATTCCAATTTCAAATTGGTCGGCAAAAATCTTAAAAAAACAATCTAAACAATGTTACAAAAAAAGATCATTTAAATAACTTGGAACTCGTGCATTCTTCACCTATCGGAAACAAATTTTAAAATATCAATGTCTTTTGATATAATATCTGCTAAAATTTGTTTCACACCTTCTTGGACGGTAGAAGCTGAATTAAAATCTGCGTAATTATTAAACTATTAATAATTTATCAATTTAAAATAATATGATTAAAATAAATGTGCCTTTAGCTGATTTATTCACCAAACGACTGAAATCTGCAAATTCAACCCTGTTTGGTGCTTCAATAATATTTAAAGCCAGAGGTTCCAATCCTGCAGCTCTGGCTCTTCCTGCTAGTGTGGTTTTTGCTGTCTTCAACGGTTGATACTAAGAATTAAAAGCCAGCAATATTAGAAAGCTGTACAACAAATACACTATCGGTATTAGTATATTACCAAATGGTCAAATTCTTCTAGCGTCGTCACCATTTTCAGTGAGCTAAGTAATCGCTTGTTCATTTTACCGTTTTTTGATAGGGTTTTGATAGCCGTACCCACTTTAGTGCGAACAGTTCTAAAAATAAATTGTTTATCTGTTTAATTTACATAAATGCCGTAATAGCTTTATAAAAACCGACTTTAGGTTCTCATAAGTTTCGACAAAATCTCGAAGTTTGTTGACGTCCATATCCCTGGTCATTTCTTTACGATATCGAGCGATGAAAGGTATGGTATTATCGTTATCCAGCAAATCAATCACGTTTATTGAAACATCTAAAGGAGTAGCCAAATGTTTAGAAATAACTTCTGGGAAACTCCAATATTCGTCTTCCTGATTTAAAAAGAAACGTAATTAAATCAAATATTACAATTACTGTACAAATAATATTTAATTAATTGCTACTTCAGTTTTCAATTTTTGCCGTTTTTCAGGAGGTAAAGGTGCAATTCCAGGTGAAATAGATCTTCTTTTGGCATTTCTATTATCTTCAGCCACTGAATTTGGTCTGGGGCGCTTTCTATTCATATCTATACCTACGGTTGATAATAATGAAATTGCGTTTAATAAAAATTTGATTAGTTATATTTTTTTATAATTATTTTTCCTCCCGCTAGCGCATCATTATATTTCCCGCGGAAGCCTGTAAAGTATGGTTACATATCTAAATCAAAATGTCTAAAAAATATCCAGAGTCCTATAATAGTATAAGGGACACGTGATAATTTATTTTTGTGAAGTTATATCCTAGAAATTGTTTATAGTCTATTTTTGCTTATCCTAACTAGCATAAAGTAAGCAAACCTAATACACTGTACATGTATTACCATTTTGAGGTATTGTAGACTGTTTGACATGTTGACGTGCCATGATTAAAGTGACGTCCACATGATTGTCATGTGACCGGAAAAAATGTCTCGGACTAAAACTTCCCGGGTAAAATGTTCTTGGTTAAAATGTCCCGCGCCAAACCATTTGTTTTATGAAATTTGAAAATGTTTCCATAAAATTTAATAATGTATAACGGGACAAGAGCGAGATTTGTGAAGTAAGTGAAATATATTTCGCGCTTACAGTTGAGATTGCACGGTTTGCACCCTGGCTGCTACATGTCATGTCAGAGGGCGATTGAACTTGATCCCTTGGAGGTGTTTGGCAATTGTTTCACAGCCCTCAACTGAGCATGATGCCAGTTGTTCAATTGCAAGTATAAAGTGACCATCATCTCTTCTTAGCAATAGTTCAAGGGTGCCATTGCTGCACTTATACAGAGATCGTTAAGTTACTATCAGAGGAATAAACAGTTAACTATCGGTGAGGGTCTACACTTAAAATGGAATGTAAAAGTGAAATGTAATCGTGTAAAAGATATTCTGAGGTTGCTATCACTCAGTACTTTGTCTAAATGAGTTTTTAAAAACAATTTTAAGTGTGGTTTATCACAACAATTTCTCCACTGCGAGGTTTCCTTTCTTCCGAAGAATTGAATTTATTTCAAAAAAACTGTGTAAGGTAACTAGTATTTTTATTGATTTTGTTTTTTTACAAAAATGTTTCATTACACATGAGCTAAAATTAGGCAAAAATCTTTTCTTCCCTGCGTTTCTTGGTGATAACTGTTCCCGGTTTATGTTGAGCTTCGGGATGGTTGGCGAGTTCAGGAGGACATGTAGACACTGGACTTTCCATAATGCATTGTTTCAAATCGTAAAACAAAAAGCTGTCATCTTTAGTAACAAAACTGATAGCGATACCAGTTTTTCCCGCACGACCGGTACGTCCGATACGATGAGTATAATCTAAACAAAATTATAAATTAATTTCCTATTTTTATAATGATAATAGAAAACCAACCTTCGATAGTCTTAGCCATATCGTAATTGATAACTAGTGAAACATCTCGGATGTCGATACCTCTTCCGGCCACATCGGTAGCAACCAGAATATCTTTTGATCCTCCTTTCAAACTAGCCAAAGCAAACTCACGCTGCTCTTGTCCTTTGCCACCATGCAAAGTACAAGCGCTGTACTAAAATACGAAAACAAAAAGAAATTGTTAAAATAGACCAGAAAAAAACAACAGCAAGTACTTTTACTTACGCCCATTTTATCCAATCCTTTGGCAAGGACGTCGGCTCCTTTCTTCTGGTTAACGAAAATGATAATAGGCGGTTCGATTCCACGCACCAAAATCTCCATAAGTTTTTTCCTACGCAAAATAAATTAAAAAACGCCCAAATTCAATACAAAATATTTCCAAATACCTCTTATCGTTTTCATTGAGCAAGTAAACGATTTGCTCAACTCTTTCTGTGGGTTTACCGGCAGAGCCAATATAAACCATAGCAGGTCTGCGCAAATAAGTTCGAGCGAGTCGTTCAACCGCGGCAGGCATAGTAGCGGTGAACATAACGGTCTAAAAATTACACAAGGAAAAAGAATTAGAAATACTGTAAAATCAACAGAATTATATGAACTTAGTTGAGAACCTGTCGAAATTTATGCTTAGTGGCGAAATTTTGCATTAGTTTTTCTTCATTTTCTGCATCTTCGTTGTCTGGCTTTTGGTTATTTACTGGCATGTGATCAAGAATTCTTTGAACTTCAGGTTCAAAACCCATATCAATCATACGATCAGCCTAGATTTGAATTAATAAATATTATTCATATATTATAAGAATAGCACTTTAAATGTTTTTGATTTTTACCTCATCTAGAACAATGTAAGTGCATTGACTCAAAACTAAATATCTATTTTCAAGAACGTCAATCAGACGACCGGGAGTAGCAATTACAATCTAAAAAAAAATTTAAAAATAATATATAATTATGGTTTATTTGAATACTTCAAAACGCAAAAAGAGTGGTAAATTAAATGTATTAAAAAAAAAGAATTACTTCGCAACCCATTCTTAAACGGAAACCTTGATCTTCCCTGGATAAACCACCGATGACGGCCACAGTACGAATACCCAGAGGATTTCCAAATTTATTGGTTTCTTCCTCGATCTGTTGCGCCAATTCACGAGTGGGGGCCATAATGATAGCGTAGGGTCCTTGATCTTCATCATCCCTATACAAAACGAGATTGATTTAATAACACAATTGATTAGAAGAAATTTAATAATGTCTACCTTTCAATTTTTGGTAATGATTGAATCCATATAAGTAACGGAATGAGGAAGGCCAGAGTTTTACCACTTCCGGTTTCAGCCACTCCGATGATATCTCGATTTTGTAATCCAATAGGAATAGCTTGACGTTGAATTGGAGTGGGTTCCTAGAATTAATTAAAAAAGAAATTATTAAAGATTTGAATGGATCGAATAATTTTTTCTTAGTTTTAGCAAACCTTGTAACCAATGGTTTCGATAACGGTAAAGATTTCGGGTGGTATTCCCATCTCTTGCCACGTTCGAACGGGATTTGGGATTCGACCTCCTTTAATAGAAATGTTATAATCTTCTCGAAATATACGCCAATCTCTCTCAGTCATTTGCTCCAAAGATTTCTCGGACCAATGACGCTCATCCCATTTCTGCTTTTCTTCTTTTTTCTTGATCTTTTTCAAGCGATTTCTGAAATTTTGCATTATTATTGTTAACAAATAATCAAATCGGTTTTAATTAAACGATTATTTTTACATTTCTTGCTCTTTTTCTGCGGTGGTTCGACGTTTTTCCAATAGATCTCCGTAAAACTTTGATTGATCCTTTTTCTGCGCCTTAAATTAAAGAAAAATTAGTATAAACTTTATGCAACTAAAAAATAGCGAAAAAATTACTTTTAAGTCAATTCCTGCCACATGACCTCTTCCGTACAACTGCACTTGATGCCTGTCTTTATAAAGTGGATTATAATCGACCGATGTGTCCTCGCCAGTGTCCCAATCAAAAACAAATTTTCTGTCATTTAACCGTCGAACTCTACGTTTCTTTTTTATGATCCCCAAATATCTTTCCTGATGAAGCAATAAAATTCAATAAATTTAAAATTAAAACGTCAAATTATTTATCTTTACTCTTATGGCATCTTGTTCTTTATTTTTATCTTTTTCTTCGCGCACTTTCTCTCGTTCTGTATCGTCCCCTTTATCCCGCTTTCTATCTCGATCTTTCTCATCTAATTTTTTATTTTCATAAAACAAAATTACGTTAATATTTATCATTTTAAAGTTTATTAAAATACGTTGACAACCTGAAGTTTTTGGTTTTTCAATAAACGTTAACCTTGATTTTCTTTCTTCATCTTGGCGACGTCGAACTTCTTCAGTTTGCTGTTGGCGTCTTTTTATCGCTTCTTGAACTCTTTGCTCTTTTGACAGGAAAACTGGCTGTAAATAGAATTAATTATTATTACCCAGATTAATTATTTAAACAAAAATCTGCAAAAAATTTACTTTGCTTCTCGCCTCCGCTTCAGCTTTTTGTTTTGTAATTAATTCTTCCAAAGATAAAGGTTCTCTTTTGGGAGGTGGAGGCATCAATAATTGATCGTCGGACCATTCTTCCCCTTTTATTTCTTTTCTAAATAACATGAATTAAAACTGTTTAGAAAAAACAATAACAGGTTTTAAAAAATTTAACTACATTTCATTTTCCGATTTAAATTTTTCTTTTTCTCTTTCCTTCTCTCTTTCCTTTTTGTTTGCATCTTTATCTTTATCCTTGTCCTTGCCATCGCGATCTTTTCCTCGATCTGGGCTACGGCGGTGACGTTCTCTATAATTATATTAAATTTAAATATTACTACAAAGTTTAAATAGTTTTCTTATAATATCGATTAATTAATTTGCCTTTCTTTGCGTTTATCTCTGTCCGGACTTTTAGAACGGCTTCGCGACTTTCGATATTTTTCTCGGCTACCAGAACGTCTGCGTTTTCTATCTCTAGGACTTCGTGATCGCGATCTATAGTTTATTAAATTTTATTAATTTCTAAAATATTTGCAAAATTATTACCGTAATCAAAAGATGTTACCTATGTCGTTTCTCCCGGTCTTTTCGTTCTGTCTCCTTTTCGCCGCGTGAGCCGTAGGGAGATTCGTTTCGCTCGTCTCCAACGCCCATATTTTTCTTTAATTTTAAATTTAGCAGGAGTATAAATACTATAATACGGTATTGTATAGTTATTTAAATTTACTTTAATCACGAAATTACAAGAACCTTTCAAGTTTTCGTTTTAAATACGCATTTTTAACAGCAGACGATCAAATTCAGCTGTTGTTATGTTGTATAGGATCCCGTTGGGACGTTGCGTGATGTTACGTAACGTACGTAAAAAACACCTTTTTAAATTAAAAATTAACATACATGTATTTATAAATGGCCAAAAGCATTTTACATTTTATAATTTCCGTTTACATTTAAAATAAATAAATAATTTCATTTTGCATTCTTTTTGTTTACGATCATAAAGCTTCGACTTCAAAGGCATTTGTAACGTTACGGATGAACGTAACGTTGTAAAGTACATTAATTTGGGA
>JAQGAY010000706.1:0-21362 GCA_034698085.1 Polydesmus angustus | reverse complement strand
TTTTTTATTTATCGTATAGAAAATTAAGGCTCGAAATGTGAGCATCTTTGAGAACCTTGATCTCTTAAAAGAAGAAAATAAAAAGAATGGAAAACGTTGGAAAACGAAAGGGAAAAAAAAGGTGGCAACAAATAAATATCGACAAAAATAAAAATATTGCGCTATGAAGCGTATTTAAAGGGGTTGCTTCTTCTTCAAGTATTTTTCGACGAGTGCGACACGGTGCGGAGAGAGAAAGAGTGAAAATGAAAAATAGAAGCGGAAAAAAAAAAAAAAAAATGTACACTTAAATTTAAAAGAAGATTTTTTTTTCTACCGATTTTTCACCTTTTTTTTTTCTTTCGACAACTTTTGCACTGTAAATATTCGTGCATATTTTTATAGACAGCGCGCGTGTCCGGTTATACATGTTTAATGTGGGAGAGGGTGGCGGTACCTTTTCCATGCCAAATCCTATATAGGAATGTAAACGTACGTGTAAGCTTGAGATAAAGATGAAAGTTTTTTTTATTTTTTATCCCTGAGTTTTTGTGAGCGACGTTGAAAGTTTATATGGAGAGGGAAAACGAGAAAGCAAACGTAGACGTCGTTATCTGTGTTAGTTACTCTGCACTTGCATCTCTTCAAATGATGACAGTCATGCTTTATTTAAACTATCTTGACAGCAAAAGAAATAAATATGCTCCGTGATGAGCGAGGGGGAAAAAATAAACGTGGAGATATTGAACATCGAAATGTTCCAATATTTCATTTGAACTTTTATTGTTGGAAATTACAATTTTTGCTTCGGTTAAATATGGCGATCGCAATTTTGACAAGGACATTTCTCACGTCTAGGGCTCAACTTTCAGATTTTTATATCATTTATTATAGTATTTAAGTTAATATTCTGCTATATTATTTTTAATTGTAAATTTGTTTATTCGCTTTGATCGAATTTATTTGAAATACAAGTACTGTTTACATATAATTTTACATGTTTCTGGATATTATACAAAATAAGTTATTATTAAATTAAAACAATGATCTATTGCAGTATTTTTTGGAAAATAAATCGAGTATTGAGCAGCACTTTTAAATGGTTTTATTTATATTTTTTTAAAAGTTTTAGCAAGTTGTGTTTTCATGTAATTACGAGAAATATCGTTTTTTAATGTGCACATTTACAAACCGGTATTGAAAATATTGTATTTTCTGTTAAGTTAATAGGGTTGGTATTTTATTTTCAATTGTAATTACAATTTTCAATGATATTTTGATTATATTGATCTAATTTTAGAAATTAATGAGCTAAATAGTTGTTAAAAATTATTAAAAAAAAGTTTACTATTTTTTTAGACAACAAAGTTATTGATTAATTTTGGGTGCAAACAGTTTTTCATTTTTTGTTATGCATTTTAAACAAATCGATTTTCTTGTGCAATTCAATATCAAATTTAATTATTTAAATTAAAAAACAAAAGCTTATGTAAAATTTTGGAAAAGGTTTTAAAATTCAGTTCCGAATGATTTCCTGTCTGCGATTGTACAAGGGATTTCCATTTGCTGGAAATGTTGCTCATTGGAAGACGTTGTTGTCATCGTTTCGCATCGTTGAATGAATATAATTTTCATACGCAAGATTTGATTGGAGAAGATGCAGGTGCTCTTTTTAACTTTATATTCAAATATACAATGCGTTTATATTTGCCTTCGCTGCCAACTATATGAATTCCAAACTAGGCTTTATATACCCGGGTTTATTCGTTTTCGATTTTCAGAAACATGTTTTTGATCATATGGTATTTTTCCCATAAAGAATAAACTATGTATTATTTTTAAATGAAAGAAGCAGCGAGGTTGTGTAGAGAAATTTCGTAGCTTTTTTTATTTTATAATGTACATATAGAAAAAAAATGAAAGAATATGCGTGCATCATGTTCTTAGATCCCGAATTTTTTCTCCTTATTCTCTGCGCTTATTTGTTTGAGATTTAGCAATGTGCGCGCATGCATTTGTACACAAACATCTATCTCTAAGTGCTTCTTTTATTTATTTATTTATTTTTTTTTTGTTAAAAAAAACTTTTATACGTTTTCTACGCATCCGTAATTTATTACTTTTGTCTATGAAATTTCCATGCCGATAAAGATCGATTTGCGAATCGATTTTTGAGTTCAAATTGTTTAGTGGTGGGGGTAGGTAGGTGGTCGTTACGAAGTTTTTCAGCATCACCTTAGGAAACATCAAAACATAGCTCAACATTTACCTGTACTCACGTTTTTGAATTTATCATTTTTTTTAGCAGCGAATTTTTAAGGTATGAGATAGCAAAATGCCCTAAACCAAAATGTATCGTTATTAAGAACTGAATTAATGTGACTAAGTAGTATTTTACATTGGTTATAACGTGTGTCCGTAAATATACGAAGCTTTTAAAAAGCGAAGAAATCAGTCAAATTTTAATGGAAATGAATAATTAATTTTTTAATATTTACATACAACAACACCTCCGATATAATGATAAAAAACCATTTTTAGAAAATGACCTCTCCATTTGAGTCGGCACGCGTAAACGTGCTTTTATTAAAAAAAAATTTCATTTTCATCAAAATTTGATTTGTTTATTCGAGCTTCAGACATTTACGGACATACTGTAGTTGTATTATATAGCCTACTGTAATAATTATGAGGCCTATCATAATGTGTAGCCTACATATAAAACACATTGAAAACATTTCATAAATGCAAATTTAATTTATTAAATGCTGTACTAAATATAAAAAAAATAATTTTTTACATAAAATGAAGTACAGTAATTTAACATTATGAATTTTTTAAGAAAATTTTAACAAAACATTAATTTCTATGCATTTACTATTCAATCAAAATGCATTTTTAAAACTGTTTAAATTATGCATAATAATCTCAAAGCGTTTTTTTATTTTGCAAAAATTAACAAAAATGAGCTTATATTTATATCAAGTTTATGTTTTACTACAGGTTTTATTATTGATTTCCTGAATTTTTAGATTATAATATTCAATGCTGTATTTTTGTTAATATAAACTGAAAAAATTAAGAAAATATTTTTTTTGTGCACATTTCTTTTTTAGATTATTTTTTATCTCTCGAGTTTTAACGTTGACGAAAATGTTTCTAAACAGGCTTCATTATAAATACCACTGAAATATTCGTATGGTATCGTACACAAAGTATAAGAAAAATAAACTTTTATTTATGCAAAATAAGGAGAGGGGAAAAAATTGTTACACTTGAATTTTGGGAAAGCATTTATAAGAAGTGTATGCATTTATATGATGTATAAAACATTCGAATAGATGACGGAGCGTATCTCGGGCTGCCTACGTAACTTACGTAAGCCATCTCCGCGTAAAAAAAAACGAAAAGCTTATATAATTGCGCGCTATATCTATCTATATATGTATAAGCGTTGAATATGGAAATCTCATTTTCATGTTCCCAAAATAAAATTGGTCCCTATTTTTTTTTTTTTTTTATCTCTCACACTTTAATGCATGCATATACATTTTTCCGCTGTTCTATCAAGATTATAGACCTTCCAAGCATTTTATTTGGGCTTCCACACTAAATAAGGTTAGCGTGTATGTGTGTGGAACCTCCGAAATATACTGTATACACAATTACTTAGTGTTGTTAAATTTAAGTTTATAATTTTATGTGCAACAGCCGACGAGACGCAGCAACGTCGATATTTTATGTAAAAGTTATATCTTCTTTTTTTTCTCTCACTTTCTCTCCCTCACATGCGATGGAAAAAAGGTTTTATATGAGAAAATCAATTTTGAAATTAAGGCTAGAAGCTTAATATACTGCCGCGTTTTTTCTCTGCTCTCCACCACCTTCTCCGCCTCTCATTTCTTCGTCTTATTCCGTATAAGTAACTTGTATAGCGTACATAAATACGCTTATGTCGTTTCTTCACCGAAAGAAAATTTGCTATGCCTGCGTCTAATGTTTTATGACTTTCATACACTGCAAAAATTGTAATTCCGTTTCTTGCAGTTTCTTCGTTGCCTGCCACATTTACGTATAACTATGCGAGTTTATATAGACTGGAGATGAGGTTGTGGGTGTAACTTACATTATATGAGGCTGGGCTAAGTTACTGAATATTCAGCAGCCATTATTATGGGCCCTGAGAGAGAAATGATTTTCCTCGAGGCAGTTAATGTATAATTTTCTATATATAAATTCTCTTTCTACACGTTAACTTATGAAACTCTACTCTTTTCTTCAATTTTTCTAGTTTTTATTTTTCAATTGCTTAAGTTTTTATGATGTTTCATATATAGAAGCGGGGAGGAGAAAAAAAAAAGAAGCGTAGATGATAAATTAGAAGCTTTTACGTAAGAAAATTTAATGAAATTGCGGGTATTTTCAATTTTTTCGTATATATTTTTTCCCAGCGTTTGTTATCTTTTTTTTTTTTTTTTTTGCATTGTTATTATATTTTTACGAAAGGCGGAAATTTATTTTAACATATTAGATACGAGATGGAATATGTGAATGCGGTAAAAAATGAAAGATGGAGAATGATTAAAAGTGATATTTAGTGTTTGAAACGTTAAATGTGGACCTCGCACTCTATACTTTTTTGTGCCCAATGTTCACGTCAAAGTCATTTCCTCTTCAAAATATATCCGGAATGGTTTATCTTTTTATGATATATATAAACAGAAAATTTTTCTTCTCTCCTCCAAAAAAAAAAAAAAAAATTATCTGGAAATCCAAAAAGTGGAGAAAAAAAAAATAATATAAAAAATATGTGAAAATGGGGGGGATATGTAGCTGTGATAAGAGAAAAGGAGATCTACTTTCCTTCCTATTTCTTCATTCCTTCTGTATTTTTTTTTTTTTTTTCGTTCTCCACCACACATTTACTTGCTTCTAAAAAAATTAGATCACTCGTATTTAATCATAACACGAGTAGGAGACAAAACGATAAAGTATAGATCTAGGTTTTAATGGGTACCGCACTCACTCACTCACTCCAAAAAAAAAAAATAGTCCGCAAACTTTCATAGTTGGTTACACTAAGGCAAAGAGTGTTAAAAATGTGGGAGTAAAAAGGGTGAAAAGTTGCTTCAAATGAAGTTTGAAAACTGTATTGACACATAGATAGATGGAAGAAGGAATTGCGAGGGTAGAGACGAAAAAAGAAAATCTTAAGTGCTGAAAAACACTGTTATATTGCGAGTTGGATGAGCGAAAGTAAATTCTAGAAGAAAAATATATAGATCCGAGGCATACCAAATTTATATTGTGTTCAAGTGTTTTGGGAGGGTTAAAAATAGTTGGGGAAAAATTTTTTGGACCCATTACAAAATCTTTAGATGATGGCGTTTGTTGCAGTTAACTCAAAAAGTAGTTTTTAAAGGATTTTTTTATCATCATTTTCTATACGGTGAAATATCGATACAAAGAAACAACAAAATGTTCGTTATACCAAAAAACTACACCAATGAACTACACAGTAAATTTTATAAATATTGTATTAAATAATTATTTAGCTTCAATTAGATTACTAAACTATCAAAACTAATAACAAAGCTTAAATGCCATCAATAAACTGCAGAAATCATTCTTTAAACACATTAATTTTTAAGTTCTAAACTCTAATATTAAGCAGTAATAAACATACACCCCGCTTGAAGTTATCAAACTTTTAATAAATAAACAGAAAATCTTAATAAAAGTCTTGAAAAGCATCAATCAATTTTAATAAATTTTGTCATCATTTTTATTTGTCAAGTTAACTAGATTTTTATTATTAATTTAAACCGAAAATTTTATATTGAAGTGATAAAAATTCATGAAATTCTAAATCGTAAATTTTGATGAATAGAAACTTTCGTACTATTGACGTTCGTTTTATCGACATTTAACTGTATACATAAAAAAACTAAATATCTACGGTATTAGATATATCTATATAAATAAAAAAAATCTAACATTTTAGCCAAGTTCATCATCGTCATCAACACTTTAAGTTTACAGCCGCAGTTGTATGAGATGCCAAAATATTCCGCACACAATTACTGTATAAAACGTAATATCTATCGGTCCAATGTGAAATTTTGCGATACACGACAATGACCATCGCAACAACAAAAAAATGCAAGCAACTTAATAAATACGTTGAGAAAATTGATATTAAAGATGTGAGTCGAGTGAGAAAGTTTTTCTATATAAAAAATAAATATAGCAAACGACATTATGCTGGCATCAGTGGCGTAGGAACTGCAAATGAAAAATAAGAGTATATATTTTTTTTTCTAGCATTTTATTTTTGCAGTGTATAGAAACTTTTAGATGGATGCACAATAATGTGTATTTTACTGTATATTGCTTATACAGTGTAGTTATTGAAGAATTCTATTTAGTTCTCAGCGTGCTATATCCCACAAACTCTGCAGTTTTTATTTTCTATTTAAAAAAAAAATGTGGAATACGCGTTGCCTACTACACTACAATCATGGTATGGGTACAGTGTCGGTCGGATGCGAATGGGAGAATGAGATTGAAATTCCTTTAGCTGTTCATAAACAATAAAAAGTGTACGGGTATTCATCATCAGAGCGTATTTACGTACGATAAACGTTATTTGGGAGGAAGTTTACTTTACACCGCGTACATGCAGCCATTTTCTGAATTTCATATCGTTCGAGATTTGTTTGTTACAGCTTGCCAATTTAACTTTATTGCTTGAATTATTTTGTCTTTTTAAAATGAAATAGCCTGGATGTTTAAAGATTTGCAAGAACGCAATTATAGTTTAAGGCATTGAAATTTGAATTTTTTATGAAATATTTGATGTTTTTTTGTAGAATTCTGCCATTTATATTTTCGCCATCGTTTCATTTTTTTACTTGTTTCTGGAAACGTTTCTTAAATTTAGTATAGCAGAGTTTTAGTATCTTCCTGAGAATAAAAATCAGATTGCGTGAAAATAAAATCGAATTAATGAAGTGTGGTAAGAATTTGGTTATGCGGATAATCAACAGGATATTGGATTAATCGTTGTGTTCAACTTAAAAAATATATTTTAAATACAATTTTAAAATATAATTATTTTTAATACCGGTATTTCAGTTTATTTAATGTTCGTCTGTTCAGAAATTGAATTTCGTTTTGAATAACTTCATTGCTGACATCCAAAAATAGATTAATAGCAGGTCATTGTTTTTAATTATTGTTTTTAGCATTTACAGTATTTATTTATTTATTTTTTTTTTTTCAAAACTACTGTACAAGTAATTTTCATGTAACTAATTCTTGTTTATCTACCAAAATTTCAGATTAGAATTTAAGCTTTAAATCCAGATTAAGTTTTTAATCGGAAACTAAGTTTTGTGGCAACCAAGTATTAGAGTATTCGAAATTCGATCGTATACAGTATTTCTTAAAGATTTGATTTTTCTATTTTGATTTCCGAATCTAATCGATAAATAAAGGTTTGAACTTTGCGCTTTGGGTCTAATAATAGTTGATGTTCGCTAGTGATATATGCAAATGTAGTACGTGGCTGGATGGGGAGTTTGATTTTAATAATCCCCCAAACAACCTTCTAGTTTCTACATTATAGCCAGAGAGAGCATTTCATATTATAAGATGCGCATTTTGTGCATAGGTTTGCGCATGCTGTGTGTAATAGATGCTCGCAACCTCTGCCTTAACCCTGCCATTTGTCATTTTCAATAGTCATAATAAAGTTCACCGTACCCCTTTGTGGCCAAGGGTTTCCAATACCCCTTCGTCATCTATTCGCTATCCTACTACTCCCCTGATATGCAAATCGTTACCACTCACATTCAATAAGTGTTTCACTCCTCTCATATATATTATACCCCTTCTTCTCATACGCTCCAATCATAATATAACCCTCTCTCTCATTCTTTCTACATGTGTCATCGTTTCGTGTTGATATATTTTGGGTGATATGAAAAGGGTTTAAGTAGAAAATCTGTTCGTTACACGCTGTATACATCCCACCTACCCCATTATTTTTTTTACCCTTTCCTTCATTCTGGATGGTCCTGCTCATCATAATCGATTGACGGAAAAAGGTCCAAAAAAAAAAGTCAAACTTACATACCCATACCAATTGTCCGTGGCTATTTTCAAATAGAAAAGGGGTGAATCGCGTGTACTATTACCTGTTTCGCTTTTAAATACTAATAGCTTCAAATCTACTAACCCCTTAAAAAATAATAATGATATTTTTTTTAACCCACTCAAACCTCGTTTTCCCCTACTTTGGCCCCACACACACACACGCTCACCTTAGTTGACCCCCTCCCTTTTTTAACCCACGAATTTGTTGCGGATTGGACATCCCCTTACTCGTATTATATGTATACCCTTTGAACTCGCGAGAGGTGAAAAGAGTTTTCTCTAACTCTTTCAATCACGCGCAACACGTTATATAAACTCAACCCTATTAATTTTTTGGGACGGATAAAGAAGAAGGGAGAAAAAAAAAAAAAAAAAGGATTGAACGCGAATTGAATCAATAAACGCCAGCGCTATTTCAAAGGTCACTTATGCATTAGCCAAAGGGGCTCCAAATGTCGATGTACCTACTTGAGAATGTTTAACAACTAGTGTAGTAACGCCTGATAGATTTCCATCACAAAAGAGTGAGGCTGATGATGGCGGAAGATGTGCTCGTGCGGTTTCTAAGAATAGAAAGAATGGAAAAAGAAAAAAACGAGCAGGGTATGGAGAGAAAAAAATGGAAAGGATGAAAAATCCATTACATTGATTGCTATAAAAGAGTTGCATAGCTGTTGCATTGGACCCGGGTCTTAAATGCTCATACAAGTATATTATAAAACCCACACGAGCATCTAGCTATCTAAATGAAATATACTCGGAACATGCGCGCTGCCTCTCTTTATGCGATTGCACCGCCGTAAAAAGAGAGAGAAAGAGAGGCAGAATCACTTAAAATTTGATGCTCAACTTTGACCCGGTTCAAGATGTCACCGGTGCGGGGTTTTGGGGGAAAAAAAAAACATACGCCCCCTGCCCCTACGTTTTTCTCCGGAGACGGGAACGTACTGACGGATATTTTAGCTGATGATTCTTCTACCGTATTGATTTCATACTTAACAACACTCCAGAGGTCACGTGACCTCACTCCTTGGTCGGGCATCACTAGCTATTTGTATATGCAAAATAAAGATGCACGAAGGAGAAAAAGAAATGGCCGAGGTTGACGGCAGACGGAAGAATTTTACGATTGTTTTATGTGGCTTTGTTTTTATTTCGAACTTTTTATTCCTCCCTGCCTTCTCGTGTTTTCTATTTCGATTTCTGGTTTCCGTAGAATAAACTTAAGACCGATACGTAAAATGTCTTAATTTTCATTTATTGTTGTATTATATTTTGTTTTCTATTTATTATGTATGTCGAAAGTTTTGGGAATGTTTACGATAAAAATTTTTATTAGGTTATACAGTAATAAAGAATTTGAACGTTATGTTTGCCATCTCCCGCACAACTTGTGTGTGTGTGTGCTTGTTACAGCTGAATGCCACATTAGATTCTATAGTGTCTGCGCTATTTCTGGTATTAAAGTCGAGTGTGGGGGTACTAAAACTGCCGCTGGCTCTTAGGAATTAACTTTTCTCGTGTCTTGAATTTAACCAAAATCTATAATTCGATCATATGTTACGTTATCATATCTCCAGTGTTCGGGAAGAAGAAAACTGTAAACAATACATTTTTCAAATTGATTTATTGATTTCAATCGTATACAATGACATTAAGTTTCGTTTTCAAAACTTAAACCAGCAGTGAATTAAAAAATAAACTTAAATTGTTGTTTTTATTAAGGTTGTTGCTATTGCAACAGCCTGTATACTTGTATTCTTATAAAAAAAACTAATTAGTTTATAAATAGCCTACTACGTTTTGCGTGCAAATACAAATATTTGTTTCTTTTTTAAATTAAAATAACTGCTTTACGAAACTTACAATGTTAATTATTAATTCTAAAACGCCAGTTATTTGGCAATATTAAATATTATTTAAAATTGTTACATAAAAATAATGTTTATTAAATATTATTAAATTTCAAATAAATCACACGAGACAAAATTGTACATGTACCGCAGTACATGTATCAGCAATGTCAGTATAAAATTGAATAATAATTAATTTAAACACTAATAAAGCGCAAATTAACAATTTATTATTCGTTAATAATTTAAAATAAAATAAAATATAATTTACAATAAAATAATGATAATAATGAAGTAAATATTATTTTAGATGGTAAAAATTCAGTTTAATATTGAACAATAATTGGTGCAGGAATAACAATAATAGATTTAGCAGGGTTTAAAAGCAAGACAAAAATAACGATTTAATATTGGCATTTTTGGAACAAGAATCTGTATGGTATTGGGTAACAACCCGTGTTGTATTAACCAATAATCAATTTAGTACCGGTATTGATTAGTACTAAAATAAAATAAAAATTTAATCTTGAAAAAAAAAATGTTATTTAATATTGGATATGAATCCGATTATAATAATTTATTAGTGATAAAATTCTAATTCTTTTAAATATTCCTGGTTAATGTGTTCCGGTATTGGACTTTGTTGACAGAATTAAATTTAATATTTTCCTGTATTTCAATAACATCTTAAAAAGGTTAAAAAATAAAATAATGCCGACGCAATTATTTTGGTCTAAGCACTTCAGCATTGAACTGAGTAATTGAATCAAAAACAGATGATTTAAAGTATTTTTGAAAACAACCATAACTACTTAAACATTATTACGAGTGAAAAATGTAAGCATAGCTTCATAGATTTCATTATTTAAGTGCAATGCTCCGAGTGCATGAGCTAATATTAAGTCAGCTACGTCTCTCAACTTTGTTTTTATTTGCTTTTGTTTTTTAAGATAATGTAATGTATTAGCGTATTATGATGCTGAGCAGATAAAGAATAGTATTCCCTGGCGATTTTAAAACAAATGCCCTCTAAACGTTTAGTTAGCGTTCTCTACTACAGTATATTCGAAAACATTGTGGTTGTTGTTGTAAGAAATGAATACTTAAATTTATATATTTTCGGGTAGTTGCTGTACATTTTTATTTTATTTTTGCACACTTCGTAAACAAGGTAAACCTTAGTGATGGAAACTTTCTCTGCATTGCAGATAATGTCCTCAGGTCTTTGATATAATCAATAACCACACTCTAGTCGTGGATATCGGTATCTTTGTAAAAAGAAAATAAGAGGAGCAGGGGATGCTAGTGACGTGTTCAAAATTCTACTAGTTTAGGTGTTCTACCCTGGCTGGCTGCATTAAACTATTGAAAGAAGTGAAAAACATATTTGTTGATTTTATTTCTTATGTATCATATTCCTAAAGCGCGCGACGTCAAATTTTGCTCCAAGGTGTCGCAATATTGCTTACGCTTAACTCTAGCGCTTAGCAACACCTCTAATACACCATTCCACATCAAAGTGGAACAATCATTTTTATCTTTTTCATATTTATCTATAATTTTGTTCGTGCTTGCGCTTTGCTCGAAAATTCAACTTTTAGATCTCTCGTTTCATCGATAATAATTTTCTTTTAATTTTTAAATGAACCTCATATAGAAAATAATGTCGCTTTGTAAAAAAGAATTTTTTTTTATATATAAAAACAACAAACGCACTCTTTTTAATCATTTTTTTATTATTATTATTTTGATGGCAGTTGTAGGGATTATAAGGCGCCTCTAGCGGCTCTGAGTGTACGGCGAGCGCATCCTTAGAAAATGCTTTAGGTTATCTTATCTCACGTCATATTTAATCATCGAGTCTCAACTTCTTTCACAAATAAAACTAACTTACTAAAGATGGCGTTGATAGTGTAGAAAAGAAGTTTGAAACCATTTTGGATGCTCATCATTTGCTGCAAAATGACTTCATCGATTTTTTTTTTTTACTTTTGTTTTGCTACTTTAAAATAAACAATTTGCTATGTTTTTTTATTAAAAAAATATTAATTTACTGGTAACTGATAAATATTAGATTTTAACTGTAGGGTATATAAAAATTATATTATTATAATTTAGTCTTGCGATTCTTTTTACAAAAAAAAAATATTTGAAGTTTTATAAAAATTCTTAAATTGTGTATCTGATAAATATTGTGTTATATTGGTTTTGTGGCTGAATTGCTCATATAACTTTTCTTTTATATGGTACGTTTAGTTTTATAGGCTTATTGACCCTAATCCTAAAAGAGAAAGGGAAAAAAAGCCCTTTGTGAGTAATATCGATCGGCGCTCTCTATGTGTATCTCTCTTATGAAAAAAGGCTTTCTCGAGGTTCAAGCGCAAATATACTCATACAAATATTACAGTATATCAGGAATAAAATAGATATTATGCTTTAAAAAATTATTTTTGATGTAAATTAATTAGTTAATTGTGTTTATCAAAATACCAGCATTGATTTTTTGGTGATTTATAATAGACGTTCTAACTGTTGAATTGTTTTCGGTTTCAGTAAAATTAAGCTTTCATTTATTTATTTAAATAAATAAACTATTATTATTTTTATTTTTACCAACTTGAAAAACATGTAAATACGCACTTGGTAAGTTGGGTTTCCATAATTATAAAAAAATAAGATAACTTTGGTTTGGCTTGGTTTTAACATTACATGTAATTGTAATGGTTTTTTTCGTTATTTTAATTTATTTCACACTTAAATATTATTATTTTTTTAATTGCATCTAGAAATTAATTATTTGGGATTGAAAATGTCAGCTACCCTGAATTTTTTTTTTTATGTAAAATGAAAACTTTAATGATAAATCTGTCTATAGAGCGTACAGTGTCATGCTCTCGTATATTATAGAATATTTTTGTATACTGTTTTTTATTATTTGGGTTATTTTTTATTGTCACTACTATAGTTATCAATCTTTTTTTTTTTCTTTTTTCTAAAAATATAATAAGAATAAAAATGCGTTATTTTACGAATGCTATCAAATATTAACCATTCAACAACAAAAACCTAATGTTAACTGTATTAAATTTGCATACTCAATATGAGTTTTTGCAAGCGTCTTCCGAATTTAATCTTGTAAACTTCCCTAAACGAATAATGTCGACTTACAGTTTCAACTGAAGAAGACACCATTTTAATATCTTTTCATATGTATTCATGCGGATCGCATGCATAAATTGCAATTTACATGCCAAATGCTATCTAACTTTGTATGTAAAGTCGGTAGGCAAACTCGTTCACTGTCTTCGTTGCATTGTTAAATATTGCATCTCTGTACATTTACTCTCGGATCCAGCGCTCTCACTCAAATTCTCTGATTAAGCATAGGACATCAAAGTTAGTCAGAAGCACGGAATCGGCACTGACAGCACATATTATACATTATTAATTACTTTCTGATGTTTCAAATTCCCTATCTCTCCCTTCCTAATTTATTATGCTTGGCGTTCATTTCAATGCAAATAGAGCCGAGCAAATATTTGAATAAAATTCAATTTAATGTTTATTTATTGTAAGTTACATATTGCAGTCATACATTCGCTACTTTTCTATGCGTGCCTGAGAAATTCAATAATAAATTAAATTTAAAATATCTGGCATGTATCTAAACCATGTTCATTAAATAGAATTATTATTATTATAGTCGTGGGTTATTTCAAAGTTTAGCTGTATGGTATTATATTTCCTACACTTCAGCATCATTTTGCTTTTTATTTTTAAATATAATTATTGTCTGTATTATTTTTAATATGACGTTTATTCAAATTTCAATCCAAAAGTAGGTTCGTTTTTCTAATGTTTATACAAATGATTATTAATTACCGTACCAATATTGAATATACAAACCTAATCTTAAAATGATTATAAAATGAATAATAATAATACAGTATAAATAATTTTATTTATTTGCCAAATACATAAAACCCCCAAAAAAATACACTAGCCGTTCTCTCAGACAAAAATAAGGTTAGCAAAAAAATACGAAAATAAAGTAAAGAGACAAGTACATCATATAAAATGAATAATATCAATACCGATTAAAATAATACCTTAATTGTAACATTTATCATTATTAATTTTTTTTAGATAATGCAAATTTTAATGAATTTACATCTTAAATAATAAAAAGTGCATAGAAATATTGCAAATTAAAAATCAAGTTTTTATTAATACATGAACTGAATTAATTTTTATTAAAAGATATTAATTATCGGTTAATAAGGCAATTAATTGCAATAGTATTTATATTAAAAACGCAGTTATCTTTGAATAATTACTGATCTTTGCGCTACTTTTAATTCTCATTTTATTATGATATATTAAATTTAAATGTTTTAGTATACCTAAAATTAATGCTTTGTAATGCAATTGGCTTAACTAGTTTAGGCATTTTTTTTCATAACAATTACGCCTGTGGATGTGTGTAGTTTTTAATAAGGCTTGAACAAGGTTTTCTTTTGTTATTTAAACCATAGAAGTCAAACTCCAGTTAAATTTAAAGTAAAAAAAAGAAAACATTTTATTAAAAAATTGTTATACGGTTTTTATTGTTTGAGATAATACTTTTTTTTTTTTTCTATTTCCGCGTTTGACCTGTCTCGGTTTATCTGATTCGGACGGACAGTGTATGGTCAGTTGGTTCTTTTCTTTCTCCCCACCTCCCCCAGAATCCATCTAACGCAGTATGTGCAACTAATATACATGATCTGTAATGTGGCCTTATTCATTTCCCAGCTTTCAATTTTAGATAGCGTTTTTTTACCCCCCTTCTTTTTCTTCTTATAAATAAGAATTTCTCCGCGAGACCAAAATTTTAGTATAGCCTACTTTTCCTACACACTTTTTTATTTATTTTTTTTACTTGCATTTCGATTGTTATTCTTCCCGTTCGCTCATGACAAACTGAATCTTTCACACATCTCTAGTTATCTTTTTTTTTTTTTCTTATTTCCCCTTCCTATATATTTTTTTTAGACAACACATGTATAGTTAGTATATGCAGGGCCGTGCAAAGAAGATTTTTAGTGGGTGGAGTTTTTGTATGTGTTATGTACAGTGTCTAAGATGAGACAAGATGGAATCTTATGAAAAGAGACGAAGGAGAGAGAGATGCTGCATCTGTCGATATATCTAGAAAGAAAAAGGCGCCAAAAAATGATGATGATGATGAAGAACAAGAAAGCGAAAATAAAGAAAAGTAGAAAACGTTATGTCGAGACAGAGAGATGAAGAAGAAGAAGAAAAAAAGGAGAGAGAGAAAGATCTAGAGCGTTGGTATAAAGAAGAGAGTTTGAAACAACCTATAGGAATAAAGCAAATTACAGCTTCTTCTTGTTATTGGAGGAATCAATCTTGGTTGGTTGGTCGGATGAGGGAGGTTTTAGTGTAAATTACTACAAGTCGTTGTGCTATAGTTGGTCATGATGAGTGTGTAGGATGCATCTGTATAGATATTGCATGGTTAGGTGCACGTAAACGGGGGAGGGAGGTATTGAGAGAGTGAGAGTAAGAGAGAGAGAGTGAGGGTGAGACTAAGACTAAAAATGGGTGGAAGAGGGTGAAGATGAGGATGTTTTTATCTTATACAATAAAAGGCAGTAGATTCAGCACTTTAATTATAAGTCTAAGGAGAGAAAACTGCAGATGAAGGAGAAACCCTAAAAAGAAATCCAATTTCGTCTCTAATCGAACTATAGGGATACGAGACATTCATATATTTTTTTTCCCTTATTTGGGAAAAAGCGAAAAGAGAAGAAGCTGGGCAGAATTTTCAATTAATTTAGCTTTACGACACGTCTCTGTCTCGTTTTCTATAAATGTATATATAGATAAAAGTTTCGCAAACGACCGTGCATGTAGTCTTATCTATATATTTTTTTGAAATGATAGAGCTCGGAGAGAATGAGAGACGAAAAAAAAAAAATAAGAAAAAGTTGATGAGAAAGTGGGTGGTTTTGTTATTAAGAAAATCGTTTACTAGATAAAAGTTAGTGAGGAGGAAATTGGGCTCTTAAATATATACCGAAAAAAAAGAAAAAAAAAGTAGGAGAAATAAAAATATCTTGGAAATTATTAAATTACAAAAAAGTAGTGTTTCGTTTGTCATGCCTTTCTTCTATTGCTATGTAGAAAATTAAATTTCGATGTTTCTCGTAGTCTATGATAACCTATATTCCACACGGCATTATTCTTTTTCTTCTTAAGAAAAGAAAAGGAGGGGGATCTCAAATTGATTTGGAATTTATTGATTTGATAAGGATGTAAATATTAGATTAACGCCAGAAAAACGCTTTCGTTTTTTGTTTCTTTGCATCAATCTGACTTTCGTATTTTTTTTTACTGTTCCGTCGCAAATTTAATTCTTCACCCTTAATTTTATACTCTCTGCCAAAAAAAAAAAACATTCGCGGAATAAATTACATTACGTAAATTTTTGCTTTTTTGATTTATATTGAAATTTAAAAAGGAAAATTACATTTCGCATTCAGTACGTTATTACCATACGCAAACGTACGATGAAAAAAAAAATCTCAAATATTCACCATTATTATTTATTTATTTACATTTTTTACTGTCAAAAATAAAATAATAAAAAAAAGCGTAGGAAGTTTTTTTTTAATATTAAAAAAAAACAGACTAGTTATTTACAGCTTGTATTATTTATTTATTTTATTTCTTTATATTATATAAAAATTATTTTTCGTAATAATTTTGGGCTAATTTGCCATCCATCAGTCTATTACTCGAGCCTCACTTTTAACCTGTCACTTGTCGTACACAATTTTTAACATTAAAACTTAAGTTTTTATGAAATGTTCGTGCTCGCAACTGTACTCGCTATTTTTTTAAATTGGATCATGTTGTTTGATCTTGATTGACAGCTTTTTACAGTTTTCTAACGTTCTCTTGCTAAACTAATTTTCAAAATCTAAAGCAAGCTTTTTCCAATCGACTTATTGATTAGTTATCAAAAAAAATTTTTTTTTTGTCATTTACTAACATTTTCAACTTTTTAAAGTAAATAGTATTAAGTCCACTGACAATACCGTTTAAGTTAGCATCAACGGGGATAAAAATGTATTTGAAAAGAAGAAAAAAAACGTAAATAAAAAATAACCAAAAAAAAATTAATTTAATTACCTGTTAAAGGTGTTTTCTCGCATTAATTAACATATTTTGTGAGAGCGCTTATCCGTACGTTTTCCTCAATACCAAACTGGATTACTATTAAATGGGGAAGTGTTTACCTCCTGTATCGTTTCTGGGACGCGGCTTTTCACACTTGTAATAGGGGATAGGGGGGTGAGAGAAGGAGCAGTTTCACTTGAGACCGGACTGACCTCGTCTCAGGTACAAACGTCCCTTATTTTCATAAGTGTACGTGTGTGCGTTCGAGATTTTCGCCAAAGCTCTAGAGCTTTACGTGTATGGCGACTGTATGTGGCGTTGCTGTTCCACTGACCTCTGACCTTTAATCTTCTATCGTTTGGGTCAGTCGTTTGTTGCGCTCTCCCTCACACAGCTCTTTTCACATGCGGTGTTTGCAGTCTTTTCTTTTATTCCACCCCCTCCCCAATTCTCCACCCTGTATTGTAATTTATGCAAAACTATTAAGATTTTTCCTCGTTTTCAGGAGATTTTCATATGTGAGATTTTTTTTTCACTCGTTATTTTTTTTTTCTCTCTGCTTTAGACTTCATTTTTTAAGGTTTTTTTTTTTTATTCTTTCATTCTCTCGATTTTTTTTTTTTCTTCTCAATTCTCGTTTCTTTTGAACGTTTCTTAACACCTTTTATGAAAAATCGAGCAAATTTTCCTCTTGCACAAATTTACAAGACGAAAATCCACGCGCATGTTTTTGGTACAGGGCTTGATACGATCTATAGTAGCTGTTTGCAAATCTGTTTCCCCGCCTGAATGGATGAGGTACCGAGTAGGTGGTTGGGGGATGAAGAAACTTAAAATTACAGGCAGTATAAGGATTGAGAGTGGGAGAAAGCATAATAAGGGGTCTTCATTGCCGAGGGAAAAGACTTTTGAAGATTTTGATAAATTTCCTCATGTTCTTTAGATTACGTTGTTCAAAAGCAAATGACTTGTAGGCAACCGGAACGCGAGTACCGTACCAGCAATTTTAATAAGAGTTTTATCTTAGTTTTGTACGTTGCACACGCTCTCTCGACGTTTTTTTTTAATTCCTTTTCCGTCGAACACTTGTATAAACGCTGTTGCGATATGACCTCATTTGCAGCCAAGAAATTACGTTGGATAGATATAAGGAAATTAAACGTGGCAACCGTTGCTATGGTAATTTTAAAACCTATTGATTTCATCTCTAGACGACCAACCTAATTTCCAATTTATTAACATTTTTCTTTTTCTATTTTGATCAAGTTTTAAAAATGGAATTTTTTTTTTTAGATTTTTATATATTTTTGGTTTACTTGATTTTAAATTGATTAATTAATAAATTAAATTAATATTTTTGCACATTTATTTGCGTTATTACCGGTACCGGTATTGTTGTTTTTTTTTATTTTTTTTATTGAGAGTTATTTTATAAATTACGCAAATAGAACGTCGTTTACTCTTTTTTCATTAATAATATCTAACTTTACCAACAACTATTCAGTTAATGTTTACTGTATTATTATTAATTTACGTCGACGAGCGACGAATTTGAGTTTACAAAATCGCTATCAATTTGTTATAACGTGTGTTTTTAAATTTACGGCGTTTTTAAAAAACGAATAAAGAAGTCAAATTTTAATGAAAATGAATTAATTTTTTAATATTTACATTCAACAACATCTCCGATTTAATGACAAAAAACTATTTTTAGAATATGACTTTTCCAACTGAATCGGTACATGTTAACTCGATTGGCAAAATTTTCTATTTAAAAAGCAAATAAACAAGTCAAATTTTAATGAATATAAAATAATTTTTTAATATTTAGTTACAACAACATCACCGATTTAACAATACAAAATAACATCTGGCATGTGATCTCTTCCACTGATTCGGTATATGTTAACTCGATTAGCAAAATTTTCAAAAACTGTCGCATACACCTAATTGCCAACATCCAACCAGACACGTGCGGAGAGTAACTGTTATTAGAAATTTCATTACACGCGTTAATATGTGCCGGCTCAATGGAGGAGGTCACATGCCAGATGTTATTTTTCATTGTTAAATCGGTGATGTTGTTGTAACTAAATATTAAAAAATTTATTTATTTTCATTAAAATTTGACTTTTTTATTCGTTTTTTAAAAACTCCGTAAATTTAAAAACACGCATTAGAATGGTTTAACGATCAACTATAACTCTTATTTTGTGATTTAAATGTAATTAAGACAGTAAGACTTAATGCTTCTCAGAATTGAATTTTTTAGTTATGCTAAAATGAGCCTTGAAATTTGTTTCCCTTTACCTTTACGGTACATAAATTTTGTACTTCCATTAAATTTTCAGGTTTTTTTGTTTACATCTACCGTATCAAAGTCTGTTCTAATTCACTTTTAAAGGGAAACTTTGTAGAACGTTTGTTATTGCGCAAATTATTGTCAGGTATTTAACATTTATATTTGTATCTTTTTGTTGTTGTCTCTTTCGTTTCCGTCAAAAACGTTAGATGTTATCTTTAAAAATTCCGCATGTATTTTTTTATAACACTTTTCTAAAAGTTTGATTCTTTCTTTTTTTAAAGTTTCACTCTTTCGCAGGTAATTTTATCAGAATTTGCATATTACAAGGAGCGGTAAAGCTAGTAATTTCATTCTTTTATTCGTATATTATTCAGATGAAGGAGAAATGTGCTTAAGATCTGGTCTTGTCGTTCTCAGACAGCGCGAATTTGATGCGGGATAAGAAATAAACACGAAATCATGTTTCGTCCCTCTTAACTTTCTATTGTGATGGACAACTTTTCTACTTAGTTTTTCAATATTTTATGAAGGGAAGTACGATAGGCTTGAGAACGCGGTTTACATCGGGGAAAATATTTCTTTTAAATTTTCTTTTTTATATATTTAAATAATAAAATAAAAAAGGATGGGCAAACTACTAAAACACGTCAACAGTTGGAGAGAGAAAAAAGGGGGAAAAAAAAAGTAGAGTGTGATATAGGAAAATCAGCTTTTTCTTGGCGCGTAAAATGAGTTGATGCGAGTAAGAGATGGATAAAATAAAACTAACGCCCAGCGTAACGTTGTGTTACGTACAAACGTCGATCTTCCAAACATTGACGTTTACTGAAACCACAAATACCACCCACTTTAGAAAATACAACGAACGAATACTACACACACCAGCACAACAACTTTTATTTTTTGTTAAAAAAAAAAAAAAAAACTTTATTTATTTATTTATTTTACTATAAAAATTTGTAAAATGGATAGGAGATAGAATGGGATAGATATTCATCCGACGTTGTTGTATAAGTGATGTTGAAGAAGGTTGAGTGAATGGGTTGGCGGGCGGAAGATTTTTCGGAGCCAATTGTTAATGTAGCAAAGTGGACACGGATGGGTCTGGCGTTATTCGGAGATAGAATGACAACCGTGTGCTTTGCATTTTACAATATAGATTTTCAAGGGGAGAGCGGGGGGGATGGAAAAAGTGGGTAAATAAAAGCAAGCTACACCTGTCAACTATCTTTTCTGGATGGTGAGTGAGGGATGGTAAGGTTTGGGTGGTGGTGGTGGTACCGTGGTAGTAGTGGTGAAGACGAGACACTGAAGAAGAAGTGAAAAGTAAGCATTTGTGATACAAAATTGCACTCATTCGCATTATGCTATACTCGGATTCATTTATTGAATTGGATGACAATTTGAAGATTGCTTACTCGGCAAGCGTTTGGGTAAGATGGGTGTGGGGATGGTCGAATTCTTACTTGACACTTTTTATCTCGCAAAGTCCAATAAGCGAACATCGTGAACGAATTACACCGGGAATATCCATCTCGTCACAATTTTAAGCTTTTATATGTTAAAAAGTTTTTACAATCTCGGGGAAAAAAGAAAATTCGTGCAATTTTAGTAAAGAAAAAAAAAAATTTTTTTTTTTTAACAATATGCCTTTTTAGTGCTTATTCAGATGTCAAGAAACTTTTGGTATTTCAGGATGCAAAGCTTTAATTTTTTACGACTACGTTTATATGCTTCGAGTTAAAATATGATCTTTTCTATTAGTTTTGTAGATAAGTCGTAAAAATTGCAGCCAAATTGGATAGCTTTATATTTGGCAGCAAAATGGATGATATCATAAAGTACACACTTTTTTACTGCTGAAAATATGATGAATA
>JAQGAY010000705.1:0-21374 GCA_034698085.1 Polydesmus angustus | reverse complement strand
TAGTTTCAATATAACGCGGTCTTCAAATTTTCAGATTTTGATCTTCCAATTTCAAATATTATTTTCTTAACTCCTTAGTAAATCTCCGACGTGTTATTTTTGAAGACAGTGAGGACGATTAAAATATGCGGCTTAATTCATTTTGCCCAAAAACGTGACCACGAACGTGATCCCTAGTCTCATACAGCGCAGATCATTACCTCCGCGCTAAACCAGAATTACCTATGCTATGTGTTTCGTGTTTTAAAGTTTTAGTAGCAATAAAAACAGTTTCTACTTAATTTAATTTAAAATAAAAATAAAGAAGTTTAGTAAAGCAATAAGATTAAATATAAACAAAAACATCAATCTACAAGAAATTTCTTTGTAAATCGAAAATTTGAAATTCTTACGTGTTTATTACTTGGCAAAAAATGAAAATAAAAAAAAAACCTGACCAATTCCATTCAAATTCAGATTTTTTTTAATGACGACAAAGTTCACCATACCCTTCGATATTATTTTTTACCGTAAATCCCCACGACGAATACATTTCAATTTTAATTACATTCAATTGGAACTTGGTGGTTACAAATCGGGAACAGCTGTGTGGCGAATTTAACTACACCAAACTCTCGTAAATAAAATTCTTAAAAGAAAAAAAAGAACTCGTAAAAAAAAAAAAAAAAAATTCGTGTTACAGTTATTGCACGTGAATAGTGTATTTTTTTTACTGCACCCTACACGAAACGATACACTGAACTTGTTTGTTGACCGAAAGCCCTTTGACATTTTCCCTCCCTCACTTATTTCAAAACAACAGGGTAAAAAAAATTTTTTCTAACGAGCCGAAACCGCCATTAATAACAATAATAACAATTTTAAGAAAAAAAAAAACGAACATTACTTGGTACAGATTGAGGTTAATCCTACATTTGAAATCCATCTACAAGCACCGCCTAAATGCCTAAACCTACATCACACCACTGTCATTATTTTCAATGACCTCTAATTCACCTTTAAGAAAAATTTTTCTTATTCTGCTGCTTTCATAAAAGCATAATTTTAGGCACAATAGAAAATTGACTAACAACGTCCCACCAACGCACACACGCGAGATTTTTTGATTCATAATAAATTCTAAACCAAAATTTAGTACCTCGTTTTTGATTTTTTTTTTTTTTTGATAAACGAGAAAAATTATTTTTAAGCGAGAAATAAGGTCATCAAAAACGTAGACAAATTAATTCTCGCTTAAAACACTATAAAAAAACCCTCTTCTTCATAGATGACGTTAACAATTAAAGGTAAAAAAAATGACGACACTTATGACCATTTAGTCCGAAAAATCCGTTTGAAAGGGAAAGTACCGTTAAATTGTAATTGATGGCGTTAGCGAACAAATTTATTACCTACTAGACTTACAAGATGACGCTATAAATTGATGCTTTCTCGGAGTTTTAACATCGGGTATTCCTGACTTCGGGGATGACAATAAAAAAAAAATGCGTCAGCGCACGCATGTTTTATGACTAAACGAAGCGGATAAAAGCATCTCGAAAACTTGCGCTTGTAAATTATCAACAAATTTCTTAATAACAGTGATTCCACTTTCATTTAATTGTGATGTTAGTGGCCTTTACAAAGAAGATGCAAACGGAATTTTTATAAATTCCATGCAATCCAAACACAGAATGCAGGCCTAAATGTACCAGAAACCACAACTTTTTTTTAAAAAAAAATTATGTTATTGCTTTAGCAGTAAATTATAATCAAAGAAATGGTAAACGCGTGAAATCATCATGATTAGTTGCTTTTCTTTTAAACATTTCGTTAATTTTACTAAGTAAATTGAGTACCTAAAAAAATTAAATGATTGCTAAACTACCGTGTGTCCAAATAAATCTGAAAGTTTTGAAACAGGAATAAATCAATCAAAGTTTAATGAAAATGCGTTATTTTTTATATAATTATTTACATTCAGCAACATATCCGATTTAATAATAAAAAACAATTTTTGAAATATGACCTCTATAACTGAGTCGGCACGTGCTAACGCACTCACGTTTGACGGCTAAAGCTTTTGCGGACTTGTAGCGAGCTCCTGCCGACTCACATGCCGGCTGGGTCTCGGCATATGCGCCGTGCGGCATACTTATTAGAAATTTCGTTAAGCGTGTTAACTTGTGCCAACTCAGTTATAGAGGTCAAAATTATTCCAAAATATGTTTTTTATTCTTAAATTGGATAATGCATTTTCATTAAACTTTGATTGATTTATTCCTGATTCAAAACTTTCAGATTTATTTGAACACACTATACTAATACCGAAACTCAAAAAAAAAAAGCTGCCCAACACTTTTTAATTTAATTTTTTTTTTCTTCATAATTTTAATTTAAAAAAAATGCTCAATTTAAGTTATGAGTTATTTCAGTTAAACGATTCGCATTTATTTAAATTATATAAATTTTTTTTTCTTCTTAAAATTATTTCGTCATGACACACTGTGCTAATCCTAGTTGTTGAAATTGGCCTAAAGAACTAATTCAATTCTTACACGGTACACATCGATTCGTCTAATTCAATAACATAAAACACACCGTTTGGTAATATATAATTTTTCCGAGAAGAAAGAAAAAAAAAGAGCGTTTAAGTATGTCTACAACGTTTGCGTTCTATAAAAATCAGGTTAATCAGTACAAACCTCGGAAAATTTATTCGGCGAAAATTTGCGCAAATTCGCAACTTGTCGAATGTAAATACAGGTTATTAGAACATCAGTTAAACATCGCATAATTAACGTTACCGATTTCTAGTAGTATAGTTACATTTTTTTTCGATCAAAAGAGCGAGAAAAAATTCAACCGACTGTGGTATTAAAAAAAGAAAACAAAAAAAAAAAAAAAAAAAAAAAATTTAGGCGCCTATCTTATAATGGATATTAACGAAACGAGATAACCTAAATCGATAGTATTTCAACACAAAACACACGCGTTTCTTCCATTCAATTTTCAAGGTGGGCTACCAACTTGGTCCGATCCAACAACCGTGAAACCGCCCTACCTCCGCTTCAACCCACATCATCCCGACGTAACCCACATATCAATTAAAACCAAGCATCCTTTTTTTTTTCTATCTCTAACTAAATAAATAAATAAAACTTATCAATGATTCACATTTAATAATTATTATGTTTTCTTTCCATTTAAATCACCTTTTAATTAATTTGTAACGAGTGTGTATGCTTACTGATCCTATTCCTAGCGCGCACTGTAATTTCAAATAAATAAAGCCTTAGAAAAAGTTCTAGAGGTCTTTTCGGGCACACCTATTTCTTTAATAATCGCCGAGTCAAGGCTTTTATTTTTTTCTCTCCAATTCCCATTTTTGTGGCCGTTTTAATCACGCTTTCTCCTTCAAAATTTTATCTAATCGTGTGTCATATAGTGGACGACACCTTCGCCAAAATCCAAACTCCGCCATGGCCATTTACCATTCACACGCCTAATCTCCTTTCACTCATGTTCAATGATGTAATTCATCATAAACAAAGTAACTAAAAATGTATTTGCTTTCTCGTTTTTCTAAAAAAAAAATCAATCAACGCCAATTCAAACTGTATATAGTAATACTGATTAAACGTTTGTACATTGCGGATTGATAGGTAAACATTCCTCAAAAAGCGTAACGCAATTTTAAAACTAGCAAAAACTGATCTTATAAAGTACTTTTTTGTAAGCTGCAATTTTTATTTTCAAGATGTAATACTAATTAAATACTTATGTTCGGTCAGTGTAATTTTTAAATCAGTTTTAAATTGAAACAACGTGCAAAAAAAAAAAATATTTAAATTACCGGTATCGAAGAATTTTCCAAAACAAAATGTAAATCTAATTATTACAAACAAATTATTTCTTGCAAAAAAAAATATTAAACTTTTAAATTACGCTTTTCAAATAAAAACAAATAATAACAATTAGCTTCGATAAAAATTTACTATTTCTAGGTTACTGTATAAGCATTCAATGACTCGCGAAGCGCATAATGTAATAAAATTATATCCATCGAAACGTTTTGCATCAATTTCAACCCACAAAAAAAAATTGATTTACGACACACACCTACACTTATGAAAATATTTCCGTCCAATTTTCGCAATTATTTTGCGCTCTGATTCTTAAATTTTTACCTCCCAGATTCAACCTTACCATTTAAAATCCGCAATATAATATTATTTATTTACATTTCCAAACTCGTAATTGTCGCTCTTCGCTCGTTTCAAGTCGTGGTCCATCAATTTCGCCTAACTTTTTAGTAAACACGCAAAAATAATAATCATAATAAGAGTTTTCAGGTATTCAAGGTTGAACGAATAGTAAAAAAAAAAAAATAATAAAAAAAAAATCGACGCGTAACACGGTCACGAAATCCCTCGTAACAACAAGGATGACGTCTCCATTTGTTTCCCGCCTGACTTGTTGACCTCCGCGAGAAAAAAAGCAGAACGTGAATCGGAAATAGATGATCGATCATCACTTTTAAAAAATAAAAAAAAATATTAATTCGAAATTATCAGCTGAAACACCTAAAACCACGCCCTCTAAATCACGTACATCTAAATCTTTACTGTTTTCCTAATCAGCGTTTTCCAATATTTTTGTTTCTTAAATTAGAAAAAATAAATAAAACACTTTCGTTGGCTTAAATTATTGTCATCGCCAACGTGTACCACATTCATCAACGCGCCGAAGCACTTATTTCGTTGGAATGACAGGAAGTCTTTTTATTTACTATTATGCAATTACGAGAACGGGAGAGAGAAAAAAAAACACATTTGCAGCAGACGTTTCGATTGAAATTTCAATCAAAGTGTAGCCCGAAGACGTTGCTGGCAATTAAAATTTAGCATACAAACAAACGAAAATGCGTGAATGTGGTTGAAAGAAAATTGCAAACTCGTGTATATTATTATATCAACGCCGAGTGTCAACAACCACTTGATTAATTTAGTCGCCATTTATCTAATGCTATCTCTAAAGTTATATCTTCGTCAAAGATCAAGCGAGTAAACGCTTGATTAACTTATACACAATAAACAAGTCAAAGCCATTTTTTTTTTCTTTCTCTTTCCTCTTCATAAATTTACAATCTAATTAAAATGTACGCAAAGTTTTTAAATTATTCTTTTCAACATTAGCTTATTTTATAAACGTCACAATCTCGGACTTCCCAAAGCGTGTCCCGCGGAACATTCGACGGTCAAAAAACAAAAGTTTGAGAACTGTTGTAGGAGAAATCTTGGTAGTAACGTGTGTCCTTAAAACTACGAAGCTTTTAAAAAGCGAATAAACAAGTCAAATTTTATTAAAAAAGAATTATTTTTTTAATTTTTACATACAACAACACCTCCGATTTATAAATAAAAAATAATTTTTAGAATATGACCTCTCCAACTGAGTCGACACTTGTTAACTCGATTAGCAAAATTTTCAATTTAAAAAACGAATAAAGAAGTCAAATTTTAATAAAACTAAATTAATTTTTTAATACAGTATTTACATACAACAAAACCTCCGATTTAATGATAAAAAGCAATTTTTAGAATATGACCTCTCCAACTGAGTCGGCACGCGTAAACCTGCTCAGGTGCTCACTGACGGCAAAAGCATTTTGCGGACTTGCAGCCTACACCTGCCGACTGCATCTTGGCACGTGCCGGCAGCTACCATAGGATTAATGCAAATTTCCTTGAGCGCATTATTACTCAGTTGGAGAGGTCATTTTCTAAAAATTGTTTTTTTAATATTAAATCGGAGGTGTTGTTGTATGTAAATATTACAAAATTATTTCATTTTCATTAAAGTTTGACTTGTTTATTCGCTTTTTAAAAGTTTCGTAGTTTTAAGGACACACGTTAGGTTAGAATAAATCGTTGAAACTTTGCAACGTAAATAGCAAAACCAAAAATTAAAGTAAAACTTCAATCACTAATTCAGTCTTTTCCCAATAATTTATAGCTAATAAATAAATATTAATATCTAACAATAAAAAAAAGTTACGCTTTTATTTTTTTTATTTACAGTATTTTAACTGCTTGTAATTAAACTACATAATAAATTTAGCACGAATCAATTCCGATAAATTACTCGTACAATTCCTTCGCATATTATTTTATGCTTCACTTGTTTTTAATGTCATTTTAATTCAATTAATCGATTGTTATTTTTATCATAAAACTAAACTTTTTATGGCACATTTCGTTGCCACCGGTAGCAATAAAACAAGTTTTTTCGACCGAATTTAAATTTCCACGACAAGATTAAAACGAATTTCACTAGTTTTTCTTTTAATCTTATTTTCTGCAGCAACGACTGACTGTAGATTTAGTTACGCGGGCTATAACAAACTGAGGCCAATTTCAAAAGATATTTCTATTTGCAACGAAATGTCACTAAATTCTGTTCCAAAAAAAAAATAAACGACTTCAATTAAAAATCGATAACTCCGCAACATCATTTTACCAAATCTTTTAATAGCAAAAACAAAAGTCTTTTTGCAAAAACAATTCAAAATTTAAATATATTTGGACCTTGCTGATTAATTAATTTTAAAAATTGCGACACAGTTCACAAAGAAATTTGAATTGTCCTCGCAGTAATACTTTGACTTTTGTCTTTGCCTTGAATAACTTCACTTCAACTATACATTTACCTTAATGCTAAATGCTAAGTTTAAATAAAAGATAAACCCAGTTCTACAAAAATAAATTCGTATGTGAACTACATCTAACTAAAAAAATTATAAATGACAGGTATTAAAACCGAAAAAATAAAAAAAAAACTTGAAATATTCATTCATTTAATACACGTATTGGTCAAGAAAGTTGAAAATGAATTCAAAAACATTTAAATATAACGGCTTACAAAACCTGTAAAAAATAACGCATTAAAAATTGCATTTATAACACATCAAAAAAAAAAGAGAAAGGAAAAAGAAAAATCATAAATATTTACGATGTCCACTTTTAAGATAATGTACGCTTAAGGAAACATAAGGAGCGGAGACGGTGGGTTTTAGTCGAGCCATAATAAACACGTCCTTTTTTATTTTTATCAAAAAAAATATTATAATCATAAAAATAATAATAATAATAAAATAAATCCGTATTTAGTTCATATCCAGATAAGGTTTATTTATCACGAGTGCTTTTAATCACGGTATAACGAGAGTAATAATCATTACATTATTTTTTATTTATTTATTTATAACGGAAAATAAAAGTTTAAAAAAAATAATAATGCTTTAACCCAAGTGGCACGCTATTACCATTGTATTAACAACAAAAAACAAGTTTTGATATCATTTGGAAAGGTGTGGCGCTTTCAGTTTTTCATTTTTTTTTTTTTTTTTCAAACTAAAAAAAAAACCCATTTTGAAACCCATTAAACACCGAAACGTTTAATTTAACCGCCAGTCAATTGAAATTGTTTAACAGAAATAAATAGAACGGTTAAATAAAGCGTGTTAAATTTATTCAATGCGCTGCATGTACAGTACTTCGGAAATTTTTTTAAGAAAATGCGGAAATTTAATTTAAGAGATGAAGAAAAAAAAAATAAAAGATTTGTTGATAATAAAATCAAAAGGTGTGCGAGATGCTATTGTTAAAACGCGCAATTTTAACCAAACGCGAAAACGTAAATAACAATTTAATATGCCATTACAATAATAGGTAAAAGAAAGCGAATTTTCTATCAGCAAACCGAATGATTTTAACAGAAGATTAATACATAAAACCTAACAATTAAAGTTTGATCTTCTAAACTTTTAACAGAAAATTGCGAAACAATAAAAACAACGCCTTTACTTTCATTTCAGTTATTTTTGCCCATCAGATAAAAAGTTATTGCAAAAAAAAAAAAAAAAGTTAATATTTCCGGAAAATAATTATACAAGGCGCCCGTAAAGAATTAGTATTAATTTTTTTTAATAATTTAAATATTTGAATGGCATATTGAAAATGTAACATTTAATTGTTATATTCTGTGCTTAAAACAGCTTCCTTCGGTCATTTCCATATGTCATTCAAATATTTAAATTATTAAAAAGATTTAATACTAATTCAGTTGGGTTCGCATTTTTTTTTTTGAACACCGTGTATTAAACATAATTATTTTGTAACCAAAACTCCCCAAAAAAAATGGGATTTTCGAGATTTTTATCGACAATTTTTTTTTATTCCATCTGTTTTCAATAATATCTTTTCATTTAATTGTCTGAAATTTTCTATTGCCGGAACTATCCTTTCAAACCAATAATAATTATTTCGGCATAATTCATGTTTTACTACATGCGGAATGTTAACATTAAAAATTACAACTAATAATTTTTTTTTTTATTATTGCTAATAAATACACGTTGCTTTACGATATGCAATCAAATAAAAACCTCAAAGTTAATCTACAAAAAAAAATACTGTAGAATGAAAAATAGAGCACATTTTCCACGCTCAACACTTTTCCGTTATGTATATTAAAACGTTCACCAAATCACAATTTGAATGCGAACCGCAAACACTGGTCCGTGGGAAAGAAATTGACAAGTTAAAGGCAGGAAAAGATTTTTTTTTTTTTTCAAAATTATAAAAAAAAAATGATGAATTAAAAAAATGTTACTTGTAATAACCGCCAGTTTTGTTGTCCATTTTTGATCGGAGATTTTTTAAGTGACAATGGCGGAAAGGTTTGAAATAAAAAAAAATCAATTGATCGATATATTTTTACAAAAGTTTCCTCCCAAATAAGACAACAATAGCATTATGCAAACTGGAGTAAAAGAAAAAATTATTAAAAATGTAAAAAAAAAAAATTCCTTTCGGCGTTACATTAGAATATACGAAAATAATAATAATAAACACAATAACAATCACAAAAAATAAAAAATGTTTTTTTTTTTTTAAGTTTAAATAAATGGGAACAAAGCTATTACAATTACATTAAAGTCGATTTATCGCTTTATTAATTTCCATCACCGAAATAAATAAAAAAAAAAAAATTAAAAGAAAAATATTTTTTCTATTTATAAAAGTCGAACCACTTTTTCTTCCTCATGCTATTTCGAGTTAAAAAAGAAGAAGAAGTAAAAAAAAATAATAACATGACTTTTAATTTTAATGACCTAAATACGTCCTCAAATAAATATATTCGAGGAGGTCTACTACTATCGTACTTCCAACGATTATTTTTTAATTTCAACATCTTTGCATCTGTCTTTCTTTTTCTTTCATCTTTAATTTAAAAAATGCAATTTTAAATACGATAAAAGTTCAATTATCCGGAACAAAGGCGGTGCGGATAATCAAAAATTTTTTTTTAAAAAAAATTAATTTGAGAACAATTAAAATTAAATAAAACAGAAAAATGTAAATGTTAAGCATAATAATTATTATGAAAGAGAAAGCTCCAAAAATAATCTAAATTATAAAATACTGTAAAAAAAAGTTAGAAATTCAAATATCCAGAACCCCAAAACTCTTAACAAAAGTTCAAAAAGCTTAAGTAAGAAAAATTAAACCTCCAAATTATGAAAATCTAAAAATTTCAAAACCTCAAAAAAAGTAAAGTTTCAAAAATAACAAAAAAAAAAAAAAACTTTCAAAATAAAGAAAATCTCAAAAATCCAGAACCTCCAAAACCACGATAAAAACCAAAATAAATAAATAAAATTTCAAAAATCCCCCCAAACAACTTCCAAAAATCCCGAAAATGCAAAACCCGAACATTCCGAAAAATCAAAATACAGTATAAATACAATTTCAAAAATCCCCTCATTTTTTTTTTTTTTTCGAAAATCCAAAATCGAATAACCAAAATTCTGCAGTCAGTACCGCTACCTCAAAAACTATGTAGTACAGTATATCGCCTTAGCAAATCTTTTATTCTACTTCAATATCAAATATCTGTTAAACATTCGTTGCAACACAGTTAGATTAATTAAATGATATTGTACATGTATTTAAAAAAAGTGCGTGCCATATTCATCGAAAAACATGCGTTCTAATAAGAGGACATCATAAAAAATAAAAAAAAACTCATAACGGTGTTAATAATTATCTTAACCAATTATCACTAACAACTTTTTTTGTTGCGTTCAGTGACTAATGAAAAAAAGGGTGTGGATATTCCCGCCCCAAAAAAAAACACCTAACAACATTTTAATTATACCTCGCACTTAGTGTTTTTTTTTTTTTTATAAAAAAACAACATCTCGTTATTAAATCTACTAATTGTAACTTTTTGAGTACATAAAAATTATGAAAATTTAAACTACGGTACATAAAAAAATATATATAATACAGTATAATGATTTTCGTTAAAAAGCGAGCAGGAAATTATTAAATGCTATATACCATGTCATTATAAGGAGGAGATCGTTAAATGTAACGATGTAACGAGAGCGGGTGTTGATTTCAAACTCAATTGCACTTCCTTTTCAAAATACGTTTCAAAAGAAATTTCATATCATTTTTTTTTTTTTTTTGCAGTCGGCGTCAAATATGTGTTTCAAAAATAATAATTAATAACAAACTCGTTCTTTCTGTGTGTGTGTTTTTCATTATTTACAAATTACATTCCCAAAAAGTTTTGATTTAAATAGTTCAAAAAAAAAAAAAAATTTTTGTAAAAAGAAGTTCCGGAAGTTTGAATCAAAATTAAATAATTATTACAATATAATGATGTGATTTAACATATTACTAGAATAACAAAAATATAGAACTTCAAAAAAATTATTTACCCTACTTAAAAAAAAATTTTAAGTTTTTTTTTTTTTTTTTTTGAGTTCTTACTTAAAAACTTTTTTTTTAATAAATTTTGTAAAAATGAATTTCAAAAAAATCTATTTCAAATAGCAATTACAGTACATGTACTTACACTACGTTAAACAAAATATTTTTAAAAAAAAATTAATTTCGTATGTTACCATAATACTTTTTCTAACAACGCTTTTATTTACGGAACATGATTTTCGGTCCCGCTTAAAATTAAATGCCGGTATACCTTTAACCGTAATCCGTTAATTACTTTCATTTCAGTAATAAAAAATTTTTTGTTTACAAAATTCCGTTTACAGCATCAATTATCAAGTTAAACGGAATAAATGTAAAACCAAAAACCCTCAAAAATCGACAATTAAAATACCAGCCAGAAACGATAAATTTCCCAAAAACCACCAAAAAAAATTCCTCAAAAGTTGTGTGAAATAGTGTAAAACTATTTTTCCAACAAACCAAAAAAAAAAAAAAACAATTCCGAGACACAATAATAATTCTTTCCCCGGAATAAATTACTTCTCAGAAATAGCTCTCACTCTCCCGTGTGTCATAGCAGTTGTCAGTGGCCACTGTCTGCTTTCAAAATAACGGTCGACCCATCTCCATCTCTCTCGCATTTGAATAGAATTTCAATTTTAAAAGCAAGTCCATTCATTTTGACTGAAAACACTCGACAGTACTTCTTCTTCTCCTTACATACGTTGTAATACTTTTATAGAATGCGAGTAATTTCATCCCCCGATTTGCGCGCGATTTGAATCTCCCACAGCACAACGCGCAAAAAATTTGGAAATATCACAAATATTTGCATTTAATATTTTCAAACTTTAAATTAAGCGCATCAATCACCTACACTCTAACAAGCAGCAACTTTTAACAATAATATTTAAATCAAATCAAATTTAAATATGATTAATCATCGCTATATTCTGCACTTATTATTACTATCGATCCTTCAAACTAAAATGCGATAATAATTTTGCATTTCGTAAACGAAACAAATTAATTTGACACCCGACCACATTGTGCAAGCTCTGGTCAAAGAAATTTGTTTTCACTATAACCGTTTCATTTTAGCTCTACATCTGCTCGATTTATTCGATAAACGGTTTAAAAATACAACAAAGCATCAACAAAAAAAAAATCTCGTTACTTGTTATAAATTTAAAAAATAATTATTACAGAAAAATACATACCGGTAATGATGATTTTTACGTGTAAACTCTGTATAAACCGGTGCTCTCCCTTAAATTACTGTTTTTCCAAACCTAATAAAAAAAATAAAAAAAAAACATTAAAAAAATCGCTTTACAAGCAAATCTGGTTGCGTGCGTAGAGAACATAAATATATTTCAAATAAAAACTGTAACAATTAAATATATAAATTATTAAAGCAAAGTTTTTCCATGTGTCATTGAAATACATGATTGTGCACTAATTCAACGAGGATTATTTTTGGAACACCCTATTCGTCTCTCCCTTGAGCAATAATCATGCAAATATCATGCAATAATTATTTTAACTATAATAAACACTTTCTAATAAAATTTTTTTTTTAATTTAATGTAATTTCATGCACTATGTACCGGTATACATAATTTTCCCAAGTACGCAAATCTGGTGTTTCTTACTTTACCCAAGATACTAGCTTTTCCACATAATATTTTAATTCCTCATTTTGATTTATTGTTATGTTTATTATGCTTTTGCAGAAAGAACTTTAGCGCAAATGAAAAGTTTCACGTACATCTCATAATTAATTTTTCCATATCTTTTGGCGACAAATAAAATATTACAAAGGAAGAAAAAAAAACTGCGCATAATTTTTTTTTCTATTTAAAAAAATGTATATAGAATTCGCGCAAATCGAGGTTTCAACTGTATTTAAATGCGAGCATAATAATAATTTCTTGTTTTCTTCCAACCCCAAGTTGATGATTAATGACCGGCTGGGCTACCGCGGTTAATTATTGTCTCGTATAGAACGCCGTAGTCTAGCTCGTTAAAATTGTTTTATCAAAGTTTATGATACGCTGATACGTTGACGTCATAACGACCCGACAATTTCCAAGAAAGAAAAAAAAAATAAAATTACTCTCCGTGATAATAATAATAATAATAACAGAAGGAATGATAACATCATTGGCCACACTGCTCGTTTGGCCCCCACATCAAACATATCCATAAAATAATAATAATGAAATATATTTCCATAATCCTAACCGTCGGCCAAACTCTTTTTTCCTTTCAAAACTTAATCGAGTGGGTGGATTTGATGCCTGACAACAACAACATGAACATCTCTAATGACAATTTGTAACCCTAAAAAGTTGGTACTATTATAACCAGGTACATTGTATTACATTACATCAAAATTGAATAAACCAGAAGTGTAAAACAAGTTCACTCACTTTTCACAATCGAATTTTTATATATATTTTTTTTGGTTATTGTTGTTAAATAAATATTAAAAAGCATGAAACCCCCTTTATCAAAAAAAAAATTTGTATTGAGGGTAAATAAGAGCTAAACTGACTGAATATTACGTTTAAACAAACAAACTGAATAAATAATGCCGTAATGCTACTTGCGCGCGTCATTTATCTACCACTTTAATATTTTAATAATAAAAAAAGGTAGAAAATAAAGCTTTACAAAACAAGTTGAATATGAAATTGAATGAAGGGTGTGGTGAAATTTTATTTTAGGAAACTTAAAAATGTTTAGAGGCTTTTAATAAATTCCATTTGATTCCAACGTAGCTTTAACTTTCCGTACGCGTCAATTAAAACGAGTTTTTCTCTCTCCACCTGTTCCTACCGTAGCGAGTATTCAATTCGAGAAAAATTATTATTGTCCGCTATTATAATAGAATGCATACACTTCACGCAGTATGAATTGAACGGCATTAAAAAAAACACAACTCATCGGGTACCGGTTATTTAACGTCCTCGAATGTAGTACTGAAACTCGATCTATAGATAACAAAAACGTTATAATTTCTGTTTACTGTATTTAACCTGATGCAATAAGGTGCCAATTAACGTAACGAAATAACAGTTATAAAATCTAATAAAATTATATTTTTTGTGCATATCTAATCTCCATAGACAAAAATTTTAAAAACAAAAATGAAACTGTTCATGACCAATACATTTTTTCCAAACTAGTAAAAAATATATATTACTGTATTGCAAAAATGTCTAAAGCAACCCTAACATTGTTTAAAACAGTCAAATTTTTGTAAACGCTAACCGAACTAATTAAAACAGTAACAAAATCTGAATAAAAATAGTAACCAAATTTATTAAAATAATAACCAAGTTGATTAAAATAATAGTCAAGTTTATTAAAATAGTAACCTAAAATAGTAATCAAGTTGTCTAAAATAATAACCAAGTTATCTAAAATAGTAACCAAGTTATTTAAAATAGTAACCAAGTTATTTAAAATAGTAACCAATTTATTTAAAATAGTAACCAAGTTATCTAAAGTAGTGACCGAGCTTTTTAAATTAGTACAATGCCCGAACTGAATAAAATAGCAACCAAAATAACTAAAATAATAGCCAAACTGACTAAAACAGCAACCTGTTCCAAACCTGTCAAACATTCAACAACATTACGATTATTTCGCTTTTTTTTATAAATTAAAAAAAAAAAAAAAAAAAAAAAAAAAAAAAAAAAACAGAAAAAGAAATAATTATTTACAACTTGAATACAAGAAGGCTTATTACAAATGTAAAAGTTGGATAAAGATGCGAATTATATATTTTTTTAAAAAATTTATTATTTCTTAGAAAAATAGTACAGAAAGTGCATTACCACCTGCAATGTACGCCAACAACTTTAATCACTAATCGCTAGAAGCCTACTTCCCTCTTCTTTATTTCCCTTTCCTAAAATTGGTGGGGCATCAAAATGTTACATCATTTTGCCCTCCCCGAGTTTTCATAGTGTTTTAAAAATCAAATTGAGATTAGTCAAAAAGCTGACCAAATAAAATCTACTGCTCACGTAACAAAAGATAACAGTTAAAAATCTTTATTTTTTTAAATAAAAAAAAAATTTTTAAAAGCCAAAAAATTAAAGCGGTTAAAAACAAGGTGAATAAATAAAAATCGCAGATAAGATTTTTGTGCGCGGATAAAATCGCGCTTTGATAATTCAATTTGGTTAAACTTTCGTGTTAAAAGAATTTGTTTAGATCGTGATAACTCGCATCTCATTTCCTTTTCTTTTCTTTCCCACCGATCACTTTTTCCGATTACGATTCAAAATAATAATAATTGTCATTCTAAACCGCCACAACACGCATGATGATACGCAAAAAAAAATAATAATAAAACCTCAACTTTACATTTTTAAGCCGTATTAAATAAGAAGATTTTCAAAAAGAATAAAATAAATAGTAAACGTGCAAACTTATCCAAAAAAAAAAATTTTTTTTTTTGTTAAAAATAGCAACGTGAATGCATTTTTAATACAGCATAATATTGAAAACAATACAATCCCATAACATCGCGCAGGATTCGCATCTTTTTCGGAAAATCCATTCAAATTTTTTTTAACGATAATAATAGTAAATTAAATAATGCAATTATAACGATATTATCGTGATTTAATAGGAAACCACTGAGCTATTTCCGGATTAACACTCGATAAAATAAAATTCATAAACTTTATTGTAATTACTGTAATTGCATTGAATCGTTGTTTAAAAGTGAAATTATCAATAACGAATACTACAAAAATATTTTTTTTTACATTTTTCTAAGAGATTTGTCGACAAATCACAATAAAAACCAAAAATCTTTTGATTACCGGTAATAACTAATTTCACGAATTCTCATACAATTTAATTTTAGTATAATATTAATTATAACGTAAAAAAAATCTATTCCTTAAATATTAAATTTTTTGGCTGGCATCAAATTACTATACAAACAAACGAATTGCTTCCCACTGTTTATTTTGGCGTTGCAAATAACCCGTGTTTTTATAAAGTGCGTCGGGTACAACAAACAAAATTTCTGCTAAACGCACTTCGCTTATATTATCATAAAAAATAAACCGTTCAAAATAGCAAGTAATTTTTTTTTTCTTTTTTAAATTTTAAAATCCTCGTAAAGCCGCTGTCAAATTCGATCGAGCCATCGTAAACATAACCAAACGTTCTATTGATACACAATCTCGTTAGCAAAGTAAACACAATCGCCGCTCTCAAGTTCTTTGACCAATTTATTATCTTTTCAAAATGTCAATGCGCTCTTTGCATAATGGAAAGATAATTTTTTTTTCAATTAGCATCGAACCACAAAATATACTATTCATAATCGTTAACCGATCCTTACCCAATCACTATTATTATCTTCTTTAAAATGTAAAAATAGCCAGTGCAAAAACATCTTCCAGCACTCCCACGTCAACATCAAAGCCTCGATAATCCGACATTAAAATCAGCAATTTACCGAATGAAAATATAAGAAAGTTCCTTAAAATTCGAAAGAAAAATTTAAATTTAGAGAACTACATGCTATTTTATAGTTCTATTTTGCGTTATATTAGTAAACCAACTTTAAGTTTATCAAAATTAACAAAAATAGAGTTGTTTACTTTTTTTTTTTTAGACCAACTTAAGTTAATTTTTAACTAAACACTTCAGATCCGGATAATCGAGTGCCGGACGTTTTTATACGCACATTTGGAAACGATTAAGCGCAGATTTTCTCCCCTTTCAAAATATTATTTATGCGCCAGTCTCACCTACAAATTACACGTTTCGAACGAAATTAGATCATCTTCGTCCTCACAATTCCGCTCACGGTATCGCACGCCACAAACATAAATATTATTCAACTCGGATGTAACCCGACCAACCCTTCAAATTTATACATATAAAAAAAAGTTTACAACAAAATTTATATAATTTCAAAATTTTGGTAATTGCAGATTCGGTTTGACACCGAATAATTTTCTTCTTCTTATTTCAAAAACTCCTCTATATTTTTCGAACGCCCTTCACTGTTGTACTCCGTACAACTTGAGACTAGATTAGAAACGTAAATACATCTATAGCAACGAGTCATAAATAAATTTCAATTAAAATCCCAAAATAATAAAAAAAGAGATAGGTGGTTCCGGGTTTGTTTAGTTTAAGGGAGGGTCACAATAAAACCAACAGCAGCAGCAGCAGTGGCCTCCCACGCCGATCCCCGATGCCACAACACAAGGAGGATAGGGGTGGGAGTTCGAGAGACAAAATATCACACTCGTAAGAGAAAACAACAACGAAAAAAGATTACTACTGAATATTTAACGAAAACACTTTCACTTTCGACCCATCACAATAGAGAGAAAGCGAGATAAAATAAAGCAAACAACTATCGGAAAATGTCAAAAAAATGGTAAAAAAAAAAAAAAAAAGTCGAGAATCTTTCAGCTAATAAAAGCAGTCTCGGTCTCGCAGATAAAGAAAACCCTTATTATTTTTATTCATGATTTTGACTTAAAGGAAATTCTTGGGTTCTTACGCATATACTTACAGGATGAAATCTATTTTTGGAATCCCCTTAAGCAAATTCTTATCCGAGATAAATGCGATATTATCCTCTGTTATAATGAGAAAATCCTATTCACTTAAACGATTTTTTGATTCTATAAGAGACAATGATAATAATCCGATGATGAACCAAAACAAACGATATAAATGTTTGTTTATTTAGTAGAAAAAAATATTTTATATGTACAAAAAATTAAATCATTAACAGCAAAATTCTATTGTAATAATGTTGAGTATTCGCCAAACTCATTTCCGAAAGCTTAGTTATCTTTTACGTAAAAATCAAGTTGTTCTTCTAAAATCCGGCTCTGACTCGATAGGGAAAAAAAAAATAATTATTTAAAAAAAACGCAATTAAATTAAACAAGAGCAGATCTTTTAGTTTAGGAAAGAAGTAGTAGTTGGACAATTTATACATGTCCCTATAAGTACCGTGGAATGACTACTGACTCGAAAAGGCGATTAAAAGTTCACTAACATTACAAAAAGCCTCTTCTTTAATAAGAATTAATTAGAGAATTAAAAGTCCGCCGTAACCACATTTTCAATGTCGCCGATCAAATCTTACATAATAAAGAAATCTATTTTGACTGTTTAATTCTCAAACGCTGAATGAAAAAAAAGGAGGAAAAAAATGCAAACCCAGACATTCGATAACATCAAACACCGAAAACAGCATCCGTTTCATTTATGAAAGAGGAAAATTGAAGATTTATCAACATTTCCTTAAAAATACGACAGTCTTAATTTATTATTAACGACTATTTTTAATGACTTTTTCATTGTAAGAAATTCCTCGAAATCCATCAATTCATTTGTTATCATTAAGTTATTCACTTTACCCCGGCGCAGTATTAACAACAAAAAAAATACAATAATTAAGGTTCAGCTGTTTTCAAATTTATTACGTTGTTCGCCTAGTTCCGACTTGATTTCAACATCATTTTCAACTTCCTGAACAAGTCAAAAATTAAAATTAAAAAAATTAATAAAAAATAAACAATAAAAAAATTCTATGTATCAATTTTAGCAAATTAAAAAGAAAAAAAAAAAATTTATGCACGGTTTACTATTATTGAGATGACACTCAATGATACCTTTTATTAAACTAAAAAAAAAATTAATAAAAGTTCAAAGAAATAAAAAGAAACGCATTCTTTATCAATAACAACTTTAATAAAATTATTTTCAAAGTTTTAATAATATAAAAACTGAAATTTTTTTTCTTACCGGTAACGTTTTTCTTTATTTATTTATTTTTACCCAGTTTTTTGTTAATTATTTCTCAATTTCTAGCAAATTCTCGTAAAATCAAACGAATAAGTAAATAAGCTCAAATATAATATTTACAAAATGCCAAAAAATTTGTTTACGTTCGCGTTACTCACGTCATTGTCATATTTGTTCGCATTTTAACAACACATTTTTCACCAAAAAAAAAAAATAAATAAAAAAAAGTAACAATTGCTTCACACGTCACTTGATAATCACCTTGGAATTATCTTCGCCACTTCATTAACCAAACACCGTTTCCAATTGTAAAAACAATTTAACCGCTATTAAAGTAGCTGACAATCAATTTCAAAAATATTTCTCCACGAAAAAAAATAAATAAATAAAAAATTTACTACTCTCCATCAAAATCTGACAAAAAGTAATTTATTTCGTCATTTTTACCTCCTCCAATACCATTCCCACCCACAAACTAAAAAAAATAAAATAAAAATTTGCGAGTAAATTGTAAGAAACTGTCGAAATTCCTCAGAGTTCAAGTCATCAAAACTAGTCTCATTAACCCTGTTGTCTCCAACACTCACTCACCAGCATCAGCACGCATTCCCACTGACTCGTTTTGCCTTCTCCTGGCTATTTATTTCTAATATTTGACAGCAAAGAGGAATATTTGCTCAAGTTGACATTGTTTTGAAGCCTTAACCCCTTTTCCCTTCCTTTCGACTTAATATTTATGTTTACCCACACTCTCGTTCTTAAATCAACACCACCATCCTCATCTGCATAATGTGGGAGTGACAGAGAGATGACGTGGGCGCGGACTCTTCTTCAGTCTATGGGAAACGAACGCGCGCAAAATCACAATCAGCTGCAAACTCAACCTTAGTGTTCACTTAAGTAAATATCACTTAACCTCGTCGGGCTTTCATGTCATCTGATGTGCCCTAAAATTCACATAAGCACACACTCATCTTCATTATTTTGAGTAGGTCGAAATCAATGTGCGCAGTGAAACTGAAGTTGTTTTACGTCTAAATATTATGTAAAACTAAATTCTCCGTAGACATAACGTAAATAAATACACTTAGGTTAATACTACGCAAAAATAAGTGTACTTAAGACGATGTTATGCAAAACTAAGGGCGCTTAAATAATATTATGCAAAACGAAATAGACCGGTATTTAAGTTAATGTTATGCAAAACTTAATGTCTCGTAAAAATAAGTCGAATAAGTAAACATAATGTAAAAATAAAAGTACTTACTCCAGTACACTTAATGTCATATAGTGTAAAAATGAATGTGCTCCAGTTCATATGTACAGTGTGTGCGTAAATACCCGAAGCTTTTAAAAAGCGAATAAACAAATCAAATTTTAATGAAAATGATTTAATTTTTTTATATTTACATACAACACCTCCCATTTAATAATAGAAAACAGTTTTTTGATTGTGACCTTTACAACTGAGTCGGCACGTAATAATGCGCTCGAGGAAATTTGCATTAATCCTACGGTAGTTGCCGGCACGTGCCGAGATGCAGTCTGGAAGGCCGCAAAAAGCTTCAGCCGTCAAAGTGAGCGCATGAGCACGTTTACGCGTGCCGACTCAGTTGTAGAGGTCAAATTCTAAAAATTGTCTTTTATTAATAAATCGGAGGTGCTGTTGTATGTAGATATTAAAAAATTAATTCATTTTCATTTAAATTTGACTTGTTTATTCGCTTTTTAAAAGCTTCGTATATTTACGAACACACGTTACAAGTAAAGTACATGTACCGTATTCAAGTTCGAATGGAAAAAATAGTTGCACTCAAATTAATGTCATGCAAAAATAAAACCACACTGTACCTAAATAGCGTATGCAAAAATAAGTGTACTTTAAGTTAATATTACGCATAAATAAGTCACCTGCAGCAGATATTTCGGTCGACGTACTTAAAATAAGCACGCAATAAATAGTCAATAACTGATAATAACCATACCGGTATTACAAAATTTGCATAGATCAATTTAATGATACTGTATTTAATGATGCTGATAAAAATCGGTAACAATAAATTTAAAAAAAAAAAATTAATACCGGTAATAATACGAACGATAGTGAACAAAAGTAAGTTTGACGATGTAAACATCAAACTTGACTTCAGAGCAGAAAAAGTTTGAGTTTACAGCACGTTATAATTTTGTTCAGTTTCGGCTTCATAGCAGTCCTTCTATCGTAAATTAAAACCCAGGTACATACGTTACGTGCATTCCTCTCCCTCAACCCTTCATTTACCATTTCCAAAATACAATTTTTTATTAATGCATTTTCATCCCGGCGTTCGAACTTGGCGTCAATCACTTGTCATCGGAGTTAGATGCCTGCTGTGACATTAGCCAAGATAAGGAGCGAAAATGTCGGCATTCAATATGCCCAAAACATCTTAGAAACTTTCACACGCATGCGCCATTCATTTTGAGAGAGAGAAAAAAATTTTATAAGAAATAGAAGGAAAAAAAAAAAAAAAGAAAGGTAAACAAACTACTGACCGCGAATAATAAATTCTATACAAATGTTGAATTTATGCAAATATTCCGACTTGTTAACGTTGTTTAAACAATCTTATCTTCTTTTTCTTCTCTTCTTTTTATTTTTAACTCCATCAAATTTTTTTTTCTTTTTTTTAATTTTTATTATTTTTAGCGCTTGTTATTTTAACGATGGAGTCATTTACAAACTCGTGTTCATTCGATCGTTTCATAACTCCCTTACAAATCGACTTTCAA
>JAQGAY010000704.1:0-21408 GCA_034698085.1 Polydesmus angustus | reverse complement strand
CGGACAGTTTTATTCATGGCATTTTAACATTTTGACCACAATTTTATTTTTTATGTATAGCCAGGTTTCCGTTTTATACCGGGTTTGTTTTACGCAGGTTTAACTGTACAATGAAGCTATGCCATTATTGCAGACTTGGAGTGGTCAAAACTTTGTAGGGGATATTGTTTTTTTTTTTAAATAATATTTTTTTACTTAGTTACATTGATACCGGTATTAAAATACCGGTATCAATGTATCAATGTATCAATAGGGAAACTTTTTTTTCATTATACTTTCCACGTATGGGATAAAACGATTGGTTTGGAGGTTTTATAAATTGAGGGACAAACAAAAATAAGTAATTTAAAAATTAATTTTTTAAATTTAGCTATATTGGGGTTTCCTTCTTATTCTCCGTGTAAACACGCAAATTACGAGTAAAATTTGTATACAGTAGTTTGAAATATAAATGTTTTTTAACGACGTTGATTAATGCAGCAATTTGGAAATTATTGCGCAGATGGTTCACTAATACATGTAAAGCTCAAAATATAAAATAAATTAAATATTTTAAATATTTTTTTATTTTATTTAACTTTGATAAAGGATCTATTCATCATTAAAAATCATCTTTTAATTCAAAAAGTGAAAAAATGGACTTGCTTGCGTCATGCTGCAAGTCCTTCGATTACTGAATTTTATTTTGAACTTTAATTATTTTGAGTATAAAATTCTTGTCACTATGCATTGCACGATTATAATCTTTAAACGTTGAAAAACACGGCGCAATTTATGTTGTTTACTTATTCGGTATAGTTAAGTATTTGGAATTTTATACCCGTTTACTAATTATTTTAACGTAAACTTGAATTACGATTTTTATCATAGTCTAAGTACCGGTAACTATTTTTTTTATTTTTCGCCATAAAATATTCAATTCTTGTCTTTAACAATTAGAAAGCAGAAAAAAAAGAAGCTTATTACCAAAATAATCTTTAAACAGCAAATATTTGAAGCTAAATTCCTTGAGCGATTAATTCAAATTTATGGTAGTAATTAAAAAAATTAGCTCGAAATTAACTAAAAATTTTATATAAATTTTTTTTTTATCTTAAAGCATTTTCTAATTTAGGACGTGGCAAATTAGATTTTTGCGTAGTTTTTTTGCTGACATTCTAAAGGCAACGAAAAGCTAATAAAACGGCGCTTAATTAAAAGAAAAAAAGCCTTAGTGCAATGAATTAAAAATTGCTAATTGTAATTAATGGAAGTGTGTTGACATCAATGTTAACAGTGTGCTTCTGAAAACTTGGCTAATTTCGATCGCGCACCACGTCAGAAGGGGGAAAAAAATGTCACGCGCTAAAGTGTATAGCCAAATTTGTTGGCGCATTTTTTTTTTTTTTTCTTTCTTTCCCCATCGTCTTCTTCTTCTTAAATGGATTGCTAGTCATTATCATTGCTGAATAGTATTTTACGCCTTTTTTATTCATCGCGCGCGCCGGCTTCTCGGATATATCTAGGGTGGTTGAGGCGGAGAGGCCATTTGTTCTTTTGTTTGCCCACATTCGCCGCACAATGGCAACGCGTGGGTGGGACAGGAGGCGTCTTTTCAACGAATGGAAAAAGGCAGGCGAAAGATGATCAATTAGCCCGAAAATTGGACAAAAGAAAATTACTTTTATTATTATTACTATTGTGGTAGGTGGTATTGAGGGGAGGGATGGAGGTTCGGAATGTGCTAGTGGGATAATTGAGGTAATTTTACTTCCGATGCTTTAATAATTGCTCTACTCAACGTTAATGAACGACCCTCGCCTTAGGACCACTTTTATTTTAATTAAATATGGCGGCCGGACTAACAATAGTACTGTACCCAGGAAATTGTTTCGTTATTTAATTTACGGGGTGCGATGGAAATATTCAATCGTTCAAATGTTATTGTGAAATTCAACGGGGATATGAAATTCAATTTGACGAAATTATTTTTGCAAGTTTGATGTTTGGGAATTTCTTGGAAATAAATTTTAGGATCCGATAATCCGGAAAAATTGAGGCGCTCCCATTTACAGTACATGGTTTTGGGTGGATAAGTGCGGTATATTTTGAATAGAACAGAGTGACTGAAGCAACGTGATATCAGATACTTTTTTAAACAGTAATGCTGATGTGTAGGTTTATTAAATTTTTATTGTGAAATATTGCCTTTCACCTTTAAAAATGTTTAATTGGATGATATTCAATGATTGAATTTAATTTTTGTATTTTACGTTTTACTTGAATGCGTTAAGGCACATAAAATACATGTTTCAATTGTTTGCATCTTTATCGATAGGGTTTTAGTTTTCACCGGTCACATTGAAAAGTACATACTGTAATTATTATCAATGGCACTATAAATTGTTTACAAAATTTAAAATACAAAAACTAAAAAAAAAAAAAAAAATCTGCGCAATAGATAAACCTGTAGGGGCGCCCTAAAACCTAAAAAGCCAGAATAGCGCCCTATTTATTTTTTGCCATATCCCTTAAAATTAATCAGGTTTGACAATCGGGAAAAGTCGCTAATGAACCGAATTAAAGGAATTCTACTGTTGTAGGTAAAATAAATTTTTGTAGTAAAAATAAAAACAATATTATTATTAAAAATTAGTAGCCAAAATCGATGAAAAAAATCGATGCTTATTTAGCTTTTTTTGCGGAGATATATATAATAATGTCATTTCCTTATGCAATAGATTTTTACGGTATTAAAAAACACGGGGTGGATCGGATTATCGAACTGAACAAAGTACTGTATACGTCATTTTTAAAATAAATAAAAAAACAAATACGAATACATTAGTGACTAATCCTACATAATATGTTCTGGCGGCATTATTCCCGTGCACAGTATGTTACAGACAGTTTGGTTATACATGTACTTATATTAAGTACTTCATACAACGTCTACTAGCAATTATAATTTTTACCAATTTTAATTAACTACAGTAACTAACTTTAAGCAACTAACTATTAACATTAAAAAATAATTAACTTTAAAATTATTAAAAGTAGTGACTAGCAGACGAATGCTCCAGGGATTTGTCAAAAGTGTCTGGCATAAGCAAACAGCTTACAACTTGTACATATAAATTAACAATTATAATAATACCGGTATTTGACAAGAAAATAAATTTATGACATAAATTGATTTCACATCAAAATGTCTAAAAACTAAATGTCACCGTATTTTGTTATCATAATAATATCCAAGATAATAATTATTGTGTACTGGCCATTTTTACCTAAATTAACTAAACCAAAGTAAGCGAATTCTAATTTTATTGTTTCTAATTTGTATTGCAAATATCCTCTTCTTCCGCTTCAACACAGGCAGCAAAACGCATTGCTCGCTATTGACGACTACAAATTGATCAAATTTGTCCCATGTCTGCATTCGTCACTGAGACGTCAATTCTAACTGGCACAGTGCATTAATAGTCAAAATCAGTGACTATTACAATAAATAAGGTATCAAAATAGTTTTATTTTCAATTATGTTTAGTATTTAGTAATGTTGTTAAGGAGTGCTTCGAGTTTTGTTTTTCTGTTCACCGCGAGAATCTGCAAGAGTACTGTATATAAATTCGATCGCGGATCAGACCGTATATACGTCCTATACGTATATATGTACTTTTGTTTTTATTGGGAATGCGCGCATTTTAATCTACAAAGGAAAAACATTTATCCTGTAATTTATTACGTTTTCTATTGATTTAAACACAATTTCAATACAGTCTAGCGATAAAAATACCCCAGTACCTTAGAGATTCGTTACACCGGCATTTCACTGTGCTTGATGCGCTTTAGTGTTCAGCTTATCCGTTATTTTATTATTAGTAGTACTGCGCATGTACAATATTATTAAAAATTGAAGATAATGGTTGTGTTTCTAAGATGGATGACCTGGATGGAAAAAAAAAAGGCAATCGCTTGGAAAATGGTCAACTGAGCACGCGCAATAGAAATTATGGAAGACGAATATAAACAAACAAAATGGAGCATAAATAAATACATCGGAGTATAAATAAGTGAAGTTGGGTGGTCTGGGCGGAGAATAAAAAGAAGGAGGTGGGGTTTTTTTTTTTTCAATATTGATGATGAATGATGTTGGCCACGCCCACTTCTTCCTCATATTTCCGTTTTCTTCCGAAACAATTGATAATCATTGACCCGTGGAAAAACAACGTGAGTAGTATTAATGGCCTCCACCCACAGTCGCATTTAAGAGGGCGGTGGGTGGGCGAAATGAGAAGAACATTAATCATTAAAACTTTTTCTTTCGCTCTCAAAATATGTTTTGTTTACTCTCTCTCTCTCCCCACCATTATTTAAAATAAAAAAAAAGGGTTTGAAGTGATGACGTCACGACGCGTTGTGGAAAATGAGTTATGAGTGGGTTTAAATTGTTCCGGTGATGTCATCGGCTGTTAAAATATTTGGAATGGTTGTTTATTTATCGGAGTATTTGAATGGAACAGCTTTTACCGCTTTATCAAAGGCCGGCAACGTCACGTGCGACCATTTTGCATCTAATGCAGTCATTTTTGTTATTTGTGTATGGCCTACAGTAGGCCTACATAATATGACATGTTACGGTCGTTTTTTTAAGTAACAATAATAAAATATAAACTCGTTATTAACGGGATTTTGTGTATACGGTGCAGTTTTTTTTTTCTTCTTGTAATTTAGAAGTTATTTGAAATTGATTGAACCTCAAATGACCTAAATCAATAAAAGTTATTATCTTGATTGAATAAAAATGGCCGAACGGGAAAGTGTGTTTGACGTGAAGTGTCCAACGGTGTCCAATCCAATTACATGAACTGCAAGTAGCTCAATTGACACTTGACCACGAGCCACGCCACTCTCTACTTCCTCTCTAATCACATTTTACAATGCACAACAATTACGGCTCAATTAAATATAAACAACTCTTTTCGATTTCTCCAATTAGTGAAATACAGAGAATCATACATTACCTCGTTGTTATTAAAAGTAATTTGACGTTGGTTTGGTTTGCTGATATTGTTATAGTAAATATGAAGAGTAGAAAAATATGAAAGTAAATAGCATCAAAAACCAGTTTTGCTATTTCCGATTATAAAAACGCACATACAGTATGTTTAATTACCGTATTTGCTGGATTCTAAGCCGCATTTTTACACCGTCATAAGATATCTGAGAAAGGGGTACAAAACATGGATGTCATAGAATCGCAAGTTGTTTTCAGTTTTTTTGTCAGACAACATGTGACTCGTGGCAAAAAATGTTGCATCATCAATGCTTTTGAATCTTGATGATTGTGAGGATGAAATATTTTGGAATAATGAAGATAAGGATGACCGAATTAAGAGAAATTAGATTGTAGTACAGAAGGTGCAATTGTTAATTCAGAAACAGCGATGAATTAATAATATTCGAGACCACCGTTGGGACCGACTAAAAGTGGTCTTTAAGTGGAGGTGGCCTTTAAATAAAATTTTTTTAATAAAAAAGTTTATTAAAATTGTAATTTTGTAGCTAGACACCTTATGCTCAGAATTCTATTAGTAGAAAATATAATCGAGAGTTATAACTTTGTTTATTCAACCACATTCCAATGTTGACTAAAAAAAAATCATCGTCTGTGAATGCGCAGTAAGCTACTGCGCAGCATCTTAGTGGTCTTATAATAGAGACCTCCATTGAAAGTGAGACTTAAAATGCGCGGTCACATTATTGTAGTAGAGGTGGTCCAGCATTAGAGGTGCATTAACATGGGAAAATCGTAGGGGCGTATTTGGGGCGGTCGCGAAATGGAAGTGGTCTTCTATTAGAGGTGGTCTCGCGTAGAGGTTTTACTCTATTATTTTGTAAGTTTAATATCAATTTAATGAAAAAAATTTTTTTTAAAAGTGTATTCGATTTTTGCGTACAAAAGCGGTAGGGGCAGCTAACTATTCACTGAATTCGGCGTATCCTTAGAATTTTTTATTTAGAATCGCTTTCTTAGTTTACTGGCACATGGCGGTACCAAGTAGAGCGCATGCGCAGAAATCCGATATGAAAATGTTTTTTTTTTTTTGAAGATGCGAATTTAATGTAGCCGCGCGTCACCTTGGTAATATTTATGAAGGTGGAGTTTGGCGTGCCATACGTTGCTCAACGTAATTTTGAATTGATTGCTATAAAGTTGAAATTGTAAAGTGATTTTCGTTTGACATGCGTTTCCGCTTTGACTGCGGCTCCATCTTCCGTTCGGTATCAAATGCAAATATCGTTATCTCTGGAGGTTTTTTTTTCTTCTCCTTCTTCGCTAGTTTTTTTTTATACTTTTTTTTTTTTACATATATATTTTTATTGTAATTTTTTCGTGTTTGAATAAGTTTTAAAGAGAGCCGCCGCCATCTTTTCAGACATATTTTTTTTAAATATAGAAATTCACTTATCTCTTGTATTCTACAGTAAAAAAAAATTTTTTTTCTTCTTCTTCTTCCGAAGACTTCCTCTTTCGCCTCATTTTTTTTTTATTTTATTTTTGAGATGGATCGAGATTGATATCGCTTCCCATACCTCCGAAGATGACGACGATGATGATCGGCGTCGGTGCGCGCGCGCGCGATAGAGGAGAGGAGAGAGCTGACGACAAAAGTCGAATCAAATAGAAAACATATTAAATTCGAAAGAGAATTTGTTTCCCTATTCATCTCCTCCATTCGTTCTATTCTTAGTTTTTCTTTTATTATTATTATTTCATATTGTAGTCTACACTATACTGGTAGAGGTAAGACACGAAATAGAGGGCGCCGAGGTGAATGAGACGATTTAAGAGCGGAAGTAGAGCGCTGTTGAGAGTTAAGCGTTGGGCGAAAGTCATACATGTAATTTGAATTTACAGTAGTTTTGAAACATTGTAGAAAACAGCGGGAAGAATGCGGAAAATGTATCTCTTTATTTCCTTTTTACATAAGACTTCGTATTATTATTATGCTCCACTTTTTTTTTGTTGATTGCTCAATGCATTTGTGTAGACTAGCGCGGAAATGGCTTACTATTTCCGCTATATTTTAGATAAAAGTACCCGAAGAGTATAAAACTCATTAAATTAATTGCGTAAATCTTTGGCACGGTTTGAACTTCTCCAAGGTCGATTTCCTAAGTTTTGAACTCGTGGCTAACAAATATTTAGAACCAATGCTGAAAATGGTTTCAATAATATACTGCTGAAAAACTTTTGAAAGTGATTTTAAAACAGAAAAATCTCAATTAATTCAAAATAAGCGATTAGAATGTACTGTATTTCGTCAATAATGTTCTGCCAATAATTATTGTTGGAATTTCATTCTGATTTTTTTTTAAAAGTAAACTAGACCCATTTAATACTTATAATATTATGTTTATGTATATAATAGTAAAATAAAAGAATTAATACTAGGTAATTTTCGTTGTTCTAGCCGGGCACAACTGTTTTTCTAACCGTTTGGAGATTGAAGTTTTCTATGGTAAAAACAAAAACTTGCGCAAGTAGTCAATGCTATTTAAATTTTTTTTAAAAAAATGGTGCCAAAAGCGCAGACAATTTTAAATTTAAGTGATTTAAACTTTGCACAACATAATTCAAAAGCTTTCTAAGATAATAATTAATTTCCAAAAAATGGAATCTATGAGAAATCAAAAGAATGATTATTTATAATTTATACTTCGTTTTACATTTTAAACTACAAGTACATTTTATCAATTTATGGTTATAATGCCAAAATATCACAATTAGTACAGAAGTAGGCTTATGTTTACTTGCCTTCCCCAAAGCCATTTGATATTCATCAAGGGTTACGTGCCAGTGTCGTCTCGTTTTAATGTGACGCGCCTCGTTTATTACGTTTTACTTAAAGACAGCGAGTTAGCTTAATTTCGACTTGATTAAGTTAAGCAAAATGGACATTATCGATGAATAGAAAACGTGAAAGCTGTCACACCTCTTTAATTGCGTGTTGTTTATAGGGCATATTATTTCATAGCCTCGCTACAAAATACTTGGAAAGGCTCGGCACGTAAGCAAGAGTCTAAATATAAATAGGATTTTTTTGGAGATGGTTTAATTTCTTCCATAGGGACAAAAAAAAAAAAAAAAAAGTTTGGTTTCTTCAAACAAAAACGATGTACCTTTGCCAGTATATTATTACTCGATCCATATCAAAAAATAAATTTCGAAAAAAAAAAAAATATTGGGTATGTTCTAGTTTCAAAATGACCAATTTTATTGTGAGGTTACATTTTTTGTATTGCACGGTTATTTGTAGCGCAACGGTGACACGTTTTTAAGAACTCAAGCTAAATTTCAAAAATTGGGAGTTTTATTTTTGAATTCAACTCCAATACAATAAAATATCGATATTTCGATTGTCGAGGGAAGAGGACAATTGTTTGATTTTTGAGTTATTTCGTTTTAACAAAAGGTTTCGATTTCGAGTGGTTAAATGAAATAAAATTCGAATAATGTGGTTTAGAAAAACAACATTTTACTTATTTTGGTTTGTTTTCAAACCATTGAACGTTTGAACGTCGATAACGAATAGCGGGGAAAAAAACCTTGTTTCTTAGAAACTATTTCTGTGACTCGGTTAGAATTTTGTTCACTAGACTAGTACCGTAAACAAATAAATGAAAACACCCTGGCTAGATGAGACTTAAAGCAGGGAAAGACCTTTCACGTAAACAAGGAATGATGAGTTTCGCTTTGATTAATTGAGATTTCAATTGTTGTAACTTTGTATCATTTTGAATGTTGCGTTCCTTGACTCTTTTCCCCATTTTTTACACCACATTCCTGGCAAAATTTTAGAACTCTGCTTCTCGTTTACAAAACTTGAGATGGACGGTAACTTGACCCGGGAAAAAGGCAAATACAGTACATCACGTATTGAAATCAAGTCACCTAGTGCACTTTAAACTTGATTATTTTTGTCTTCTTTTTCAATTTGCTTTAAAAATTTGTCTTTGTCTTGATTAAGTGAATGTACCTATCAAGTCCAGTCGTGATCAATAGAGGGCTATACTATGATAATCGAAAGTACTGATAATTTATTTTACCAGTACATGTACTGTATTAAGTTGTTAACTGATATTTAGCTATTGCCGTATAATAATTTACAAGTAGATTATGTACGAGAATAATAATATTTAAAGCTAAATAGTTGCGATTTTGATAATAAATGACGGATTCTCAAAAATCATTGAACATTCATTTGTATTTAGTTTTTACAATTTTCGATCTAAAGCTTAATCAATCATTTCTTCATGCTTCATCATTTATTTTTGTAATTTAAAGAGGTAATATTGAAACAGTAGAATTTGTAAATTCCATTTTTCCAATTAAAAGTTAGAACACGTTTTTAATTTACAATTTGAACTTTACTTTTTCATTCTAAAACGAAGTTTTGACTTCAATTTAATAGGCAAAAATTTATTAAAGACATAACATAGCGGAAAGTTTGAATAGAGTTATTTAAAATCAATTTATCATCCGACTAAACATTGTTGTTACAATATGGAGAACACGATACATGTAATTTTATAATGTTAAATCAAGTTTTTACACGATCACTTTGCAATTGATTGGCCGTCCCGGGACATTGGCATGTTTAATGATGGGCTGTAGAGCATATCGGTTGAATAATTTGTCGTTTTATTATTATTATTATTATTTGTAATCTTAATCTTATCGGAACACTCGTTCTCTTTCCGTCACATCACGTCACGTTACAGTTAACTAATCGATACTTGATTATTATTCACGTTGAACAAATTGAGAGGAGGATGAGGAGAAAGTGGCGGTGGTGGCGGCGACGCTTCGACGACGACAAATAAATTGACTCGCGGCACGAAAATCGATTTATTATTATTTTTTTTTTTTGAGCGCTTGTTCGTAGATGTACACGTGCGCGTATGGGGCTAATCAACGTATAGACGGTGTATGTAATTTCATCAGTTTCAAAATTACACTCCCTCTTCCGCCCCTCAACCACCCCTTATATTGGCTTACGTAGAGTAGACGTTGGCGTACGTGCACGTAACGCACTTGGAGCAATTTTAATCATCTCAAAGCATGTGCTTACACATTCACAATGTTTACTTAATCGTTCAAAACAATAACAGCAATTTCTCATAGGACCCTTTTTCTTCCCTCCTTATCCGCCCCCTACTTTACTTCCTAACTACTTCCGCCGTATTTTATACGCGCACGCGTCTTACCCTGATACATTTTTTTTTTACTCTTTTTTTTTTTTTTTGTTGCGTTTGGGAAACATAAATTTTCATTTTGCATTTGGAAAATTACTTTCCAATCTTTTTTTTTTTTTTTTTTGCTTATCGGGATTTTTTATCGAGATTAATTAACCGAAATTATTTCTTAAAAGCGCATTCATTTATTCTGTACAAACAGAATTCTTGGAATTTTTAAGTCCACGCATGCGCGTTTAATTCATTTGTTTACAAAATACTCGCACGACTTTTAATTTATGGAAAGGTGGGTGGGCTTACTAATCATTATATTGAATGACTTTATATGGCCACTAAACTCAATATGACATCATTTTTTTTTATTGGTGATGTAATACTGTACTGTACTTTGTTACTACTCGTACATGTATTTGATATCTCCATGGAGTGCTAATTTTTTTTAAAAAACTCGCTAATTGCAATTCCTTAAAATTCTCTTTCGTTTAATTAAGCCAAAAAGTAAATAAAAAGAAGTTTTTTTTTTTCGATTTTTGAAAAAAAAGATTTATGATGCTGGTTGCGAGTTTTGCAAATTGTCGTTTAAATCTATGTAAATACCATTAAAAACGGGAATTTACTTAATAATGTTTGAAGAATTTTGATCTCGTGCAAAAAATAAACCATTTTGGTTGTAGCTTAATATTGATTAAAATTAATATTTTTTGTAGAAAAAAATTGAATTGCTGTACATTTACGTAATTGGATCGATTTTTTAAAAAATAATTATTACTTTTGAAATAGCCTCCCATTTAATAATAAAAAACAAATTTTTAGAATGTGACCTCTACAACTGAGTCGGCACGTAATAATGCGCTCAAGGAAATTTGAGGAAATTTGCATTAATGATTCGGTAGATGCTGGCACGTGCCGAGATGCAGTCGGCAGGTGCAGGCTGGAAGTCCGCAAAAAGCTTTAGCCGTCAAAGTGAGACCGCCTAAGCACGTTTACACGTGCCGACTCAGTTGTGGAGGCCATATTCTAAAAATTGTTTTTTATTATTAAATCGGAAGTGTTGTTGTATGTCCAAATTAAAAAATTAGTTCAATTTTATTAGAATTTGACTTGTTTATTCGCTTTTTAATTAAAAACGTCGTATATTTACGGACACACTTTATAAATTTCGTGTTAAATGGAAAAGCTCAACTGGTAAACCGTTAAAGTTTAAAAACAAACGATCTCTTAAGGAGAACGTACAATTTAACAAGAACATAGCGCAATTTTAGAAATACGACGTGGCATAAAAGCAATACGACTGCTTTCTGTTAATTACAAGGGTTCAAATCTGTGCTAGCTTCTTTAAAGGAGAGCAGCGGCATACATTTTTATTGTAATCCAAATTTTCTTTATTAGTTAGCGCATTAAATTTAAATTTTATTATTCTTGATTTATTGAGATGTTACATAGTTTTTAGTCGCCTGGCCCTATGATCAAACGGGCTTGTAGTCATAAACCGTCATTGATAATGCGCTCACATAAAAATTAAACGTTTAGTTTATACGATGTACGCGAGAACTGAGAGAAGTAAAATAAAAATGGTGTTTTCAGACATTTATTTCACCTGAAAATGATTAATAGTCGAGAGTTTTAGTAAATTTTGCGAAACGTGTAAAGTTATTCGTTGGCTTATCCGATTTTCTGGGTTTCTGTGAAAGAAATACGTTAAACGCCAGGGTTTTGTTTTTTATGCGATGCAGTTTACTCAAAAGCTGATTTTTCTTACATCGGGGGGCGTTTCATTTGCGGGGTCAAACTATTTTACGTCTCACTTTCGCACGCTCGTTTTTTATGTTACCGAAACTGTCTAATAATAGTAAGTTTTGCGTCGCTGGAAAATATTATGTTTTACCAAAACTAAATTTGCGTGTAACTTTTTTTTTTTTTTTCTCTTTACAACGTTTGCGTATTTTAAACAGTACAGCGTATAGGATTTTTACGCTACGCGTATTGCAAAGTTTGCCAAAACTCTATTATAAAATAATATTTTAAAACGACGTTAGGGAGTTTCGGTATCTTTCACTTTTCGCGTTACGCCGAGCAGCGACCTTTAGTAAAGTGTCTAACATGTGATAAAAAAATATGTTCTCATAAAGTTTGTACATGTCTTTAAAAATTTATTTCCATGCGAATTGGTCGCGTCAAAAGAATTTTATCTTTTTTTTTTTCTTCTTCTTTCAATTTGCTTACGTTCCCGTTATAATTGACCTTTTTAAATATTCATTCGTTGCATTGAAAATTTAAAAGGAATAATGTACAGCAGGTCTCTAGTAGCGCGTACAGCACATTTAAAATTAACTATCTTCTCTAACAACACGAGCAATCGAAAAGATGGTTATTTTGTTATTTTTATGGAAAGCGAAAAAAAAAAAAATAATAATAAATCTATAATTTGAATTTTGAAGAATTTATTTATGTCTTTCGTATCGTTTTCCTTCTACTTTAATAAAAAAAAAACCGAACATTTTATTTATGCACAACAGTAGTATTAAATTTGAATGCGAAAAGTTTTTTAAGAGCTGGAAAATAAAAAGGTTTTTTTTTATTTTTATTAGATGCAATTTTGAGTCTGACCGCGCCGCTTCCGCTCCAATATACTAAAGTGGAATGTGATTGGACGCCGGAGAAAAATAGCTACAAATATTTCCTCTTTTTTTTTATTTAAAGAAATTATTTTTTTTTCTTCCTCTTTTTTTTTTTTTTTATTTTATTCCGCGGAAGAAAACGAGAAATGGAAATGTCTACGCTTCTTATTAGTATTTTTCTCTCTGCTTCCTCTATCCCTATCCGATATCGAGACCGCGTTTATGATCGGCCTAAATCCATCCACTGCCCATTCAAAGTATTCGATGCTTCGGAGCGAAACGTTTCGCTCTAATGGAGCGGCTCTGATGATGTTTTTCCCGCCTTTACGTACATCTTCCGTCGCTTTTGCACGTGCGCCGTAGCAGTGCGCGCCGCAGTCGTCGAGTCGGAGGTGGGGTATGAGTGGCGGTGGGTGGAGAGGATATTCAAAAACGCCATTTGCATACAAGTTTTATATGGAATGTCAGTTGAGGCCATTTTGATGTAAAAAAGCTTTTAGGCTAAAAGAGATGTCTGAAGGGGTGGTGAGGGAGGTCGATGGGTGGGTGGATGGATGGATGGTAGGAATGAGAGAGAGAGAGAGAGAGAAAGTGGAAATATTTTTAACTCAAAAGTCCATTCGATATTCCGGAAGTGGTTCGAGAAAAAGGCTTAACCTTTTAAAAGTGGTGAAATAAAATTTTTATAGATTTTTTTTTTATCTCTTAAAATGGCAGCCTTACGTTAGAGATTTAACGAAAAGTACTACGGTATATTTTATAGAAATTTGTAGCAAGTTTTTTTTTATTTGCCTGTTTATTTGATTTATGATAGATTCATCAAATTGAAATAAAAAAATAAGTTTATTTTTTATTTTTTTGAGCCGTTCTTATTATAATTTATTTTATTCAATTTTCAAACGCTGTTTATTATTTATACATTAATTAAGATTGACGAAATTGTAATGCATTCTTGACGTTTCTATTTTCTTTTAATTTTAGTTTATTATTTTGTCAAATACTATATTTAATTTTTTTTTCGTCTGCTTTATTCTCATTAGTTATGGTGAAAAATGACTAAAAGCTTGTAGACGAGACGTCATGTTTACATTTCGTTAATTATTAAAATTTAATTTTAAATATTATGCGGAATTCTTGATTGAAAAATTAAATGAAATTTTAATGAGTATTTTCCAGTTTTATTATTTTTTTTTTTGTTAATATCAGTCAGTAAATAATATAATATTCCGCTGTATTTACGATGCGTTGGCAGATGCGGTATGGAGTATCAATGTAAACAAAATTAAGTTATGATTTCTCTCTGTTAGCATCACTCGCGATTCAATTCATCGAGATGAGAGGGGATAAAAAAAATCGCTTTTGAGTTGATGTGAGTGAATAAGAGAAGTTTTTCCTCCCCTCTACGTTTCTGAAGAGTGATGCAGAGAGGGGAGGGGGTGAACGGAAGAAAAACATTGTAAAATGGAGGTTGATGTGGTGTAAAAAATATCTTACATGGTATTTAGTCATGCGCACGCCATTAAATCTTTTCACCGCTTTTCCTCCCTCTCAAATACGCGTAGATATTTTTGTGAAAAGAGCGCTCTCATCGCTTAAATAAATATATAAAAAAACCGGATTGAAAAATTTACGCTTAAATAACGTCAGATTGAGAGAAAGGGAGAGAGAGAGAAAGAAAAAAAAAATTACACCACTAGTCATTTTTAGGGAACTTTCTATCGTAATTTATGAATAAAAAATTGCAACTTTGTTTTTTTTTATATAAAAAAAAACACATTTACCGTACCGTAATAAAAATAAAATTATACGGTATTATGTACTATCGGCTTTTTTTATTTAAAAAAATGATGTTTACTTTTTACCGCACAAAAATCCATTTAAAATATCGTTATCTGGGCACTGTAAGTCAAATATCAAAAGCCGGAACAGACCGAATGAACATGGTACCACTATTGGGGTTCTAGAACTGCTACTAAGGGTAGAGCAGGCATTTCCATAAGCCTCTACACTTTGAAAAGCAAAATTTGTTTTGTGGAAGAAGCGAATTTCTTTAAAATGTGCGTGTAGGGAATGTGTAACTGGGCATTCAGTATTTACATAATCCTTAAGTGTTCGCATAAAATAAATGCCACGTACAGTAATACTTTTTGACAATTTAATATTGGCACCTTTGGAACGATGATACTGTAAAATAATTTTCATTTATTTATTTATTTATTTGAAAGACGTGTAATAGTATATTGAACTTTCTATCAAATTGTAGAGTTGAATGTACAACTGCATTTATTTTTTTGAAATTTCAATTGTGAGAGACAGCTTTAAAATTTTGAAGAATTATATGCTCGTGTTCTTAGCCTTAAGTGGAATCTTTTTTGAGCATCGGTATAAGTGGCATACGATTTTTATTTGGTTTCGGTAAGTGGAATATGGGTTTTTTTTTGGGTACCACTAGCTAGAAGTGGAACATTCTCCTTTGTTTGCTTTGCTTTGAATGGAATGTGTCTCAGGCGCAACTTGATTTTTTTTTTGTTTTTATCTCGATATCTTATATATTTTTGGGAAGCAATTTTTCATATCACTCATTTTTTTAAAGTGAATTAATATTACAGCATTATCTTAAATTGAATCACGATTATTTTGTTGAAATTGACAGCATCGAACTTTGCAGACTATTGAAAAACGCTCGAAACGGCACCGTATCTAAAAAATGATATTTCCCAAATTAAAAAATGATTTAAAAAACCTAAAGGAAGAAGTATTAAAACCGAGGGGTTTTTCCTCAGTAAAATTGTAACCGCGATGTTTATATACCGGAATTTACACATTTTGTTCTTCAAATTTACTACCGGTAGTGATTTTAAACTCAGCAGTGAAAATGAACTACTTTTCGAATGTTTTTTAATGGTATTGATATTATAGACAAAATTTCATGGGATAATAATAACTCATTTAACATAAATGTTTCTGTCATTTTGAAATTGAACACTGTAGTTAAATGTTTGAGGAATCGAGAAGACAAATCTACTTTTCCGCTAAATTATTGTTGAAATTGAATTCCATTTTTTTTAGTAGTAGACTCAGCACAAATATTAATCTATTTGCAGTATGTTTACAATAGTAAAATATTATAATAATTAGTCTTATTAAGTGTTTATTTTATTTTTGTTTTGGTAGGTGTCCATTTTTAATTAGAAATGCAAATTTTCTATGATAAAAGCTGAAATTAGTAAAAGTACACAAAATTATTTTAATATTAAAAAATGTTTTAAATGTAAATACAGTAGAACCTTGATTATCCGGACATATCCTGCATGGAATTTTTTTTAAAAAAAACGCGAAAATATTTAAATTGTTTTTAACATTGTTTCTACCTATATTGTAACTAGGATGTAAATATTACGGTGTTTTCTCATTTTAAATTATTGCTTTTTCAATGCATTATTTTATAGTTCTTTAAGTAGGTTTTTTTTTGGCGATAGTATCTTTTTGTGTGATAATTATGTTTGGTAAAAACAATTTGTAGTTTTTTACAATCTGGTTACTTTTTCGTACACTCCAAAAGTCAATTATTTATAAAAAAAAATTTGGGTATGTCCCCCAATTATAATAATTTCTTGCCATAAAATTGTGACTCATAAAACAATAGCATAAAACTGCTACGCTCTTTAAAATAAATAAAAATTAGGTTAACGCCAGAAGGATTTTTGAGAGTTTGAGCAGTAAAATTTCGAGATTGTATTTCCGGTCGATTTATTGAGTGAGGGGATGGAGAGAGGGTTTTGTTTCAGGAATGGTGGCTACGATTTTTCGTGTAATCATATGCTAAAAGCCGAATGTACATGTATTTGTACGTGAGAGATAGGTGTTCATGTACGTGCATTTTAGTGTCGCTTCATCTATCGTCTATTTGTTTTCTTAAACAAACACGTGTTCCGCTGCTCTGCCTCCGCTCTCCTCCACATTCCAATACATCGAACACATACTACTGTACATGTACATGTATTCCCTGTTATTACCACTAAACACATAGGCCTCAAACACAGCAGCGCCCCCTGCCGTTTCTCTCCTCCCGCTTTTTTTTTTTCTTATTTCTTATTTCTCTCTCGTTCGCTCGGCACACGTGCGACGATTCCATATTGCGGTCGACGCCATCTTGATTGTATTCGTTGCATTTAGGGAGAATAAAAGCGAGTGGAAATGCGAACAGATGAGATGGAAGAAGATAGGGGGCGGAGTTAGTGGGAGGGGCGGCTGGGGGAGGGGTGCGTCTTAGATATAAAAAAAGTCAAGTGGAAGATGAGGCAACAGATGCCCAGCGAATACAGGGTGCGTTAGCTTCCCTTGCATTAAAAGTTATTGCAAATCTTAGATCCTTTGAAATACAATATTATTTATTTTAAATTAAGCCCGGTCTTAAAAGGAAATTAATCAGAAATGTGGTTAGTTGACTGTTTATCTTATTGATGCCCGAAAATACTTCTTGGGAGTAGGAACAAATAAGAACCATTTTTAAAATGATTTTTAATGTCTGGATGAATTTGTTTACACGTCTAGTTTTTTTTTTTAGAATTATTACTAGGAAGCTAATAATTTATAATATTATACCCGGGACATTAAAAAATACTTCCTCCGTCCCCCCTAATAAGAGCCCGATTTCGATTTTTTTTCAAAAGTTAAGAAAACGCGGTTTTGTTTTTAAAAGTTGACTTGATATTTTGAAAACACAACGGTTTTTGGCAGCAATTAAAAAGTTTTTTAGTTGTCCTTATACTGTAATATAAATTTTCGATCAAAAAGCAAGAATTTTGTAGACCTAGTTTAAAGCTTCGGTCTAAGAAAATAATGGGAGATATGGAAAATATTTTGTTACGAAACGGTCGTGAAAGACCTAATTTAAGTCTAAAACCGTAGTAAATTATTTATTTTGCATTGCCAGAATTGAGAGACAACGGCAAAATGAAGCAAATTTCAACCAAGGTCATTGTAAAAGACATCGTTAATTCAGTTTAAATGACTCAAATCTACTCTTAAAAGTTTCCCAAAACCGATATTTGTAGTTAAAATTCAATAAAATATATAATTTTACTGATTTTACTAATTTTACTAATTTTTAAAGAAATCGGTCACTTATTTAGGAACAAAAAAAAATCGAAATCGGGTTCTTATTAGGGGACGGAGGGAGTATATATTTATCTCCCAATTAGGGTCAATTTTTTTTAAAGTGGTCAAATTAAAAAGTTCGTGCAATTTTTGAAATTTTGGCGTTACATTTGTCAGATTGATATATTTCTTGTGGACATGTTGGTGAAACTGCCTTTGACCTTTGTCTAAATTGACAATCATATTTGACGTGTATTTTTGGATTTTTCAATCAATTAAAGCAGTTGTGGTTTTGTGTGTTCGGCGATTTTTTAGTTTTCACAATAAAAAATAATTTTATTGAATGCAATTATTGTTTATTTTTTTCCTTTCATTTTCATTTCGTAAACAAAATTAGACCAAGTGAACTTTAATGCATTCTAGTGCTATTTCTGCATTAGAATACATTATAATGTTATATTTTTGATTTTATAGTTTGTTAGTTCATGTAAATATTTTGAACAGATCCGAATGTTGATCGTGGAATTTGTAAACACGCGCATAAAATTATAGTAACGAAAATGTGTATGCCTAGTATGTGCTTAGTCGGATTGTTTTGAAAATACAGTAATTGTGAATAAAACTTGGCGTCCTTGACAACTGCCTTGTTGTTACGGCGCTGGCTTAAAGGATATAAGAACAAAGACTTTTTATAGTCGGCGCCATCTTGGATATTTTTGACGTCATAAGTACAGTAGATGCTTTAAAAAAAAAAAAAAAACGAAAGGAAAAAGAGAAAACAATGCAAAGTGGAGTGAGGTGAAACTCTCCAGATGGAACGCGGCTTAGGTAATACCTTAGGTATTATGTGAAGAATGAGAGGAGAGGAGCGAGGAAGTTGTGGAAGATGAGTTTTTAATTAAAAGTACAGAAAGTGCTGAAAACGGAAGTCGAATCGATGGAAACGTAAACACAAGACTGGCTACAACGTCTTTTCCATCTCTTACAATATTAATGTTTTCTTTGTTGTTGCGGTTTGGAAGTAAACAAGACGGTATAACGAGCGGGAGGTGGGCGCATCATTTTCCGTTCAATTGGAGCTGCATTCGACTCGAACAAATTTTTTGATTTGTGCGCGTCATAACGGCACGCGTGCATCTCGCTAATGCACGAACGATAATGCTTTCAACTTAAAATGCTTTTCTTTTAATTTTCCTACTCATCTAAATCCGTGAATAATGCTGTGATAATTTTTTGTATTAATTTTATTATTTCAATATTAAGCAAAATTATCACTGCTTAAATAAAACACGTGATGTCTGTAAATTGGTATCTTGCTTGCAGCTAGTGGTGCATTTTCTCTGGGTTTGCACGTGCCGCTTCCGATGAGTTATCTAGGTTTTAGAAAGCAAAGGAAGGCACGCCGGCATAGGACTCACTTCTAAATCGTTCACGAAAATGGTTTTCCACAAACGGTTTACACTACCTAACTAACCATAAATTAAACATTTTTGCGTTTTAAATGTTTCTACGGCATTTTTGAAACTACTGTAGTTCTAAATATTATTTTGATGACAATTACGGAGTTGGTTTGGTGCAACTTGATTTACTTACTGTATGCTAAACCTATTTCTACCGAACCGTTTCGCACAAGTCATTTCGCTAGTAAAACTTGATTTTTGGAAATAGCAGCAGAGGTTTTTTTTTTTTTTGAAAATTATTATAGTGACGTCGCCAGTTGTTAGTGGAAACACATTTCCTAAAACCAGATTGCTGCAACATCAGATTCATTTCTAAAGGGATGACTCAGTTTACTATTTATTTATTTCTGTTTTATTGCGTCGTGAGACAATTGCATAAATCGAAATAAATACACCTAATACTGTTTTTACATGGATTTTTTTTACACGAATTTGAAATAACACGGTTTCAATATAAAATTTCATTCTCTTTTTACACGATAAATTTTGAAATAACACGAGTTTTTAACCAATTTCAAAAATATTTTTTGCTTATTTTCAAATTTTTCATACCTTTATTTATGTATATTATAATTTGATAATATTGTATCTATTTTTCGGTAGAACACAGAATTCCCCCTTACCTTTTTTACAAGTGTTTATCAGGAACAGTATTACTGTATAATATACAGTTTTCTTATACATATAATGTATAAGGGAAACTAGTCGAAAACAATTACCAAAATTAAACAAAGATATACCAAATGACAAATTGCTATAGGGAGCCTAATAATTTAAATCGGATACTAAAATTTTTATAAATCACGAAAATTTTTGGTAATAGAAATGAAATACCGGTAATTATTTTCATCTTAAATTATTACACGATGCTAATCCTGAAGACTTTTGGATTAGAATCGCCTTTTAATAATAATACTTATGGAAACATGATTCCCAATTTCTTAGTCCGAAATAGATAATGATAAACGTTTTTTTTAATATAAATAAGGTATTATACAGTTTAAATTAATTTTATTGAAAAATTCAATAGCAGTACAATTTGAAATGTGATTACATCGAGCTAATGTTTCACGCCTTCGCGAGCGCCGACTGGTGGTCGCCGTACGGACCACCTGTAAAAACTAATTCTCATTCAATTCCCCACACTAATTTCACTCATTCGTCTGATTAAGCAGGTATTTGAAGTAATTACGCGTTAATTAAGTGGAATTAAGACGAGGATTATTTTCATCTGGTGAAGTTCATTAGTGAGTTTTGATGGTAGGAGGATAAGAGGGAGACGGGAGGTGAGTGCTGTGTTGATAAAAGGGAAGCGCCGAAAGGGTTAAGCGAGAGCGGAAACAGCTTTTAAACTTTGAAATGCACGTAACAAAATGTATTGACACCTTTCAACCTCGCGTTGAAGGCGCAGGTGGAGCGGGAGGAGTCGGCAATTCAATGACAAGAATTGCTAAGGAAGTAGGAAAAGGCCCGTTGGGCTCCGTCAACTGGCAGTTAACAGTAACTACTTTTGAGATGCTGGGACTAGCATTTTCCTCGCGTAAAGCCTGAGGGAGGCCGCGGCCATCTTGGCATCCATGATGATGGTGATGAGGTTCGCAGCAGCCAGAGTGATGCTCCGGGAGAATAAATGTATTGCTCCGGGAAACGAAAAGAAAAAGAAAAAAAAAGGAAAAAACGAGGAAATATTTGCTCTTTCGTGATTGACATCCACGCGAGAGTGGGCGGGGTTAGCTTAAGGCGGGGTTCACATTGACAAAATTGAATTAAATTTACGCGCTTCTTTTGTGTGCTGCTGCTGCAGTGCAAATATTTCGAAAAGGAGATAATTAGATTATCGATTCCTTTTGTCTGGACGTTAATTAGGGAAATATAATTAATTTTATTAACTAACGAAGAATAACTCTTATGTTTTTATGCTTTTTTGTTATGTTCAAACGATAATTTTTATTTTCAGAGTATAAATACGCTGTACAGTGGAACTC
>JAQGAY010000703.1:0-21411 GCA_034698085.1 Polydesmus angustus | reverse complement strand
TAAAAAATAAATTTAATATAACTTAAACTCGATCAGTAAATTGTACATCTTTTACTTTGCTATTGTATTTTTTTTTTAATTTCAAGTACTGTACAGTATTCCAAATTAATTAAGGAGTATTAATTTATCGATTATTTTTAAGATTATTAACAAAATTAAATATACAGTGTAATTTTATTTTTATTGCAGTTTTAATTAAGTGATATTGTATATTACTATACATACTAGCAGTTGTCAATCGTCGATAAGGTGTATTTTTGGAATAATAATTACGTAGGTTGTAAGCAATTGCTTAACGTTAAAAGAAATCCTTAAGCCAACGTTAAATTAAGATCAATTCCTTCTTTATACGTGCATTAATTATGCGAGATGAATCGTCATAATAGCGTCACAAAATTTAATCTGGCAATGAGGTGTTGCTATAACTTTAATAGGGGTACTTCCAAGATTTGAAATACTGTATAGAAGCGCAATCACGTTACGAGCTACGTAATTGATGCTCCGTACAATTTTTGTTTTTTAAAAAAAGAATAGAGTAAAATAACTGACTACAAAAATGGTATCAACCGCCAAAATACAGTCATGAATTTTTAATATTCTTGAAGTACATGTGAAGAAAATGGAAAACCTGATATGACCTTTTTTCTCTCTCGGTTTCTCTGTCTCTCTTTCTACTTCTCTCTTTATTAATTTTTTTCCTGTAGTTGTATCCGGTCACGCGTTGCTGTGGCTCATTCAGATACACATTCACACGCGCGAAATCAATCATGAAATTGCGCGAAGTAAGGTTCGGATTTTTTTTTTTTTTTTTGAATTTTTAGAAATTTTTTCAGAACATTTTTGTGGATTTGAAAATGAATCAATGAAACGCGCGTATTAATTCGTGTAATATCGCATAGAAATGGGCTAAATAAATTACTTACAAACATGAATTAACGCGCGCAAAAAACGCGAAATAAGATGTTAAATTTTTTGCTTTTTTTTTTGGAGTATTTTGGAATTTATTCTGACATTTTTTGGAAATTATTTTTTTTTATAAAAACTCTAGTATTGGAAACAAGTTTCGGTTAAAATTTGAAGTCGTTGGACGGAGTAGTTTTCGAGATTTCTCTTATAAACATACACTATCAGTGCCCTATTTCATAAACGGTGACAAGTTGACAAATGTCGACAATTGTAAAATAATCATCAAAATTCTGTTTCATAAAAACATTTACATGCAAATTTTAATGAAACGGCAATGTGTTGGATTTTACAATAATTGTTGACTAGCACTTGTCGATTTGTAGCAATTATCATAATAATATTGTCGCGCCTGTAAGTTTTATGAAACAGGGCACAGGTTGATTTTTTATGTAAATTATACAGTATAATAGATTATTTTTGTTTAATTAAAAAGTCCAACAAAGTAGCTCAGCCAATAATTTTCCAAATAATTTATTTTATTGAAGTTTGAAAGCACGTGTATTAAAGCTAGGATTAAAATAACAGTATAGAGATTAAACAAATAAAAAAAAAATAGATTACAAAACACTTTTTAAACTTCATTGATTTATTTTAAAGCTTGTTAATTAGTTCATACTGTATGCGTTAAAACTACAGTTATTTCTGTACTGTTGTTAAAATGTTAAATTATAGTACTGATAAGATCGTGCAGAGTCTAACGATTAGCAATTGGACGGTTTTGATTTCGAAAACATGGCTTTCATAAAAGTAATAAAATAAAAATTGATAATCAATTGGAAATTTAAACCAGCGTGACCATATTAATATACGGTGTTATTGTTGTTAAACGATATGCTCTTTCATTTCCAAGCTTTTTTTGACAGATTCTTCGAAACAGTCCCGCAACTCTTACGTAATACAGTGGAACTCCAATATTCGTCATTAATCCGTCCTAGAGAAATTAACGAATAGCAAAAGTGACGTATATCGAACACATTTTTTCCATAGGAATACATTAAAAATGGTTTAATCCATCCCCAACCCTGAATTTCGAATGCATACCCAGAAATTTTTGCAAAATTATTTTAATTACTTATTACTTAATACTTTAATAACATATTATTCACTTAATATTGCTTTAAATTTACCTCAGATATACTTGTATTGGTGTTCTGATGATTTATCAACATTTTCAGGCGAGTCATTAGCAAGTCTTGTTTTTTAAAGAATTTTTCAAATTTTTTTATTTATTTTTTTTTTTGCTATGATTTTTAAAATTCACACTAATAATGACGATCAGCTGACTGAAAGTGGATTTAAAAGTGTGACGAATTATCAATCTGCGAAGAATATTAAACAAGAAAAAACATGACGAATTTCAATTTTCGAAAATGACGAATATTGGAGTTCCACTGTATGATTGTATTCATTTTATCTCGTCTCGGCTAATTTTAGTACATGTACTGGGTAACATTCTGGCCGTCTGGCGTTGGTAATACAGTATGTTGGCTGACCAGTAAAATTAAAGCAACAATGTTTCCGTTCAACCTTGAAAAGCTTGCAAATTTTTTTTTTCATATAACAGATTTAAATAATTATTAATACATTCGGTCCTAATTATTATTGCGCATGTCGCAAATCGTAATGGAGATTATCATTTTGGCTGTCTTCACAAGTTCATAGTATGGAAAAGGTTTTTTGCATTCTTTAATAAAATAACTTTTAAAAGTGGAGTAGAACTCTTGTTATCTGTTTTTCGGGACTGAAATTAAGTTAGTCGGTAATACAGTGAAACCCGCTTATAGTGCGATTCAAGTTACCGAAAAAAATTTGCACTGTAAGCGGGATCGCACTATTACCGGGAAGTGCTGAAAATGTAATTAAAAGTGTTTTCTTAGGGAAATGAAACATTTACTCAAAAATATTTTTTTAATCCAATTTTTTGGCCTTACTTTACATGCATACTGTAATTGACACAAAAAAACTGCCCACAAAGTTCACAATTTTTAAAATTCCTATTTTTGAAATAAAAAAAAAAAAATTATTTAAGTGTAGCGCACTATAATCGGGCCTATTATACAGATTTTTAGTCTCTGGGGACCCAAATATGGTCGCACTATACGCGGGTTCGCACTTTAAGCGGTTTTTTTTTTAACATAATATGCTCCAATGGCGTTGTCCAAGGGACCGGGCAAAAATCGCATTATACGCGGGTTCGCACTATAAGCGGGTTTCACTGTATTTACAAAGTCAATCTTTCATTTGGAAATGCTTTTTTTATTGATTTTTTTTAGACATTTTCCGATAGATTTTTGAGGTTCTGTAAGCGTCGGTTAAGATGAGATCAGTACTTAAAAGGGGTTTGAAGATAACGGTATATTTTTACTACAGTAAGCAATTTTTTTAAAGAAATTTGTAATCTTAATCGTTAAGAAACAGCCTGTTAAGAAACTTTGGCCTGCTTCCAGTGATTCAAAATACAATGCAATAATATTACTGCGGAAACGCTTGTTCGGTTTAATTTGATTCGAATTACGGGAATTGTTATTCAAGAAGAATTATTTAGTTTGAATCAAGTCAACGCAAAGTGAGAACCACAAAAATGTAGCTGATAATTATTTTATATCCGCTTTTATTCTCAAAGGAAATCCTTTTGATGTAGGCCTATAGTGCATAGTTAATTTAAAGTTTGCACGAATTTTGATGAATTGCTGTAACAATTAAAATAAACATTTTTCACTTTATTTAGCATTTTCGGCGATGTAAACTATTTTTTGCTATAAAAGCTCAAGCTTAATTATTGAGTTAGCACAGACAATAATAGTTTTTTTTTATTTAATAATTATGCAGGGCGCCTCGTTTCTCATAATAAGGTAAATGATAATGTTGGCTGGCCAAAAATGTGAAAGTACACTGCGGTGTTTCGGTTTAAATTTTGAAATGTTTATTATAGTACTGCATTTTAAAAATTATTGATTAAAACACAAAAATTATTACATATTGTACATAAAAATTATTACCAGTAGTAAAATAATTTTTTTCTAGTCCTAATGAAATATAAGTTTATGCAAACTTTTGGATTGTTATTTTTTTAAAAAAACATTTGTAGGCATTTTCTATTTTTGAATATGAAGAATTATTGACACGTAAACAATATTTTCAAACACGAAAAAATTGTAGTTTTGTTTACAAAAAAATATTACAAACGCCAATTCAATAAAATCATAGTTATAATAAATTCAGTTTTCTCTTAAAAATATCCCTTTCAAAAGTAATTTTTTCATGAACGCTCACAACGCTAATATCACAAAACATACGGTAGCACATACATTAATTAAAATTATTTAAAAAATGATCTTCGCTTGGAGTGTCGCTTCCAACAGCAAAGCCCGACTGCGAGTAGAATGGCGATTCCGGCGCAAATCAAAAAAGTGTAGATCCAGTTTCCACCTTCTTGCACTCCAACTTCCTGCGTGCACCGCGCTACTTGAGTAAAAGAAAGTTGGGTCCCATTTTTATCGTAGCACGATAGGTTCGACGTTAAAATTGTTCTTTCGGTGTAGTCGTGGATCTTCGCAGCAAAAGCGCAGTTGCAGGAAAAGCGGTTGCTACTTAATTGAATTTTTTTCAAACGTTTCATTTCGTCGAATTGGGCCAGTTCCAACTCCACTAGGGCGTTTCGCTCCAATTGCAATATCTCCAACTCTTTCAATTGTTTAAACAAGTCGTCGGGTAAAGATTGAAGATAGTTGCGAGACAGATTTAGGATCTGTAGTTCGGTTAAATAGTCGAAAACATGCGGTGGGAGGGTAGTTAAATTATTATCTGCTAAGTTTATTACTTGAAGATGCGAGGAATTCATAAATACATTTGGCATAATTCGATGTATATTTAAACTATTGAGTGAAAGATCGTCGCTTTCTACCCGCACAAATATTAAAGTTCCGTTATTGATTTTGTGTTCAGTATTGTTTATACAGGGACGGTCACCATCACTTGGGAAGGTGTCACAATGGCTGAAATGACATATTTTGCGTTTCATGCTATCAATTGGGATTTCAGCATTACCATTTAAACAATTTGCACTTAAAGGTAATTGATATAGATTGTATCGAGTTGAATCGACCCCGGATGTGCATGTTAATTCGTTTACATTTGCAATAGAATTTTTCAGTAATTGTAACTGCGTATTTTCTTTACAATCAAACTCATTGCGTAACCAAACATTTTGGCAGTTATCGCATTGTAACGGATTTTTGTCAAATCGATATTTAATAGTTTTAGTTGAGCTCGTAAGAAGATTTTTATAATCAATTGCAAAAAAATTATTAGACGTCAAACGAACTACGGTTAAGTTCGCGGCGTTGTCACAAAATAATTTTTGATATTCGGGATGATAAGAAAGAGTTTCAATTAAACTATCGGATATATCCAGGATTTTAACTGAAGCGGGAATGCAAAGATTTTTAACATTTTTTATTTTAACATCGCTTAATCTGAGTTGGGTTAACGACATTGTTCTGTTTCTTAAATGTTTGATACAATCGTCAGTATCTAAATATGTTATGCTACTAAATCTAACGATTAACTTTTTTAAAGACTGCGGGAATTGAGAAAAGGATAAATTTGGGAAAATATTACTACTTAAGTCTAACGTTTCAATTTTTGTTTTTTCAAAAACATTATTTAAATCTTCTATATAATTGTCAGCTAAATTTAGAGATGTTATATTAGTAGTATCGAATGTGCCGGGTTCAATTTGCTTGATATTATTATTCGACAATTTTAAATCGCTGAGCCGAGGCACATTAACAAATGTAGCCCCACTTAATGAGATAATTCTGTTAAAATTTAGTAAAAGATTTACTAAATGTTTTAAATTATTTATTTTTGGAGATTGGGTTAATAAATTTGCGTTCAAATTTAAATATTCCAGTTGCGGGTTTCTCATAAATACCTCGCTGCCCAAATTATCAATGATGTTGTAAGACGAATCCAACATTTTTAATTCTTTTAGCTCACTTAAAGCTGTTTCATTTATACTTTTCAGTTCATTTACATTTAAAAATAAAAATCTTAGTTTGGGCAACGATAAAATATTATCCAATGTTCTTAACTTATTAAACCCAATGTTTAGATATTCAAGGTTGTTTAGAGAATTAATATTGTCGTTGATGGTATCAATTGCATTGTTATGTAAATTGAGGTAGCGCAAATTACTCAACGGTCTTAACGAATTCCACGTAACCTCCCCGGTCAATTGGTTATGGGAAAGATCTAATATTTCCAACTTTTTGTTATTGTCGAATATATTGCGGGGTACGTTTATTAAACTGTTGTTGCTTAAATTTATCAACGACATATTCTTCAAATTATCAAAAGCGTCGGGAGTTATCGTAGAAAGATTATTTGAGGATAAATTTAAAATGGTTAAATTTGGCATATTATTAAAAGATATATCAATATTCTTAAAACTATTGAAAGACAAATCCAAGATTTTTAATTTTAAGTTGCAATAACTTTGGTTCCAAACTAATTTAATTTGGTCCAGGTTCGTCGGATCGTTGAGTTTGAGATTCAGAGATAGAAATCTCGTTGATTGACAGATATTCCACGTGTGCATGGAGTTTAATATTTGTCTAAGTTTGGTCTCCGTTTCTGGTCCGGCGGCGAAACTAGAAGTGCAAGTGGCGGACGGCGGGAGAGCGATAAGCGAGTTTTCCATAATTACTTTTATCGCCATGTTGTTAAACTTAAAGCTGATGAGACTTATCTCGTCGTTGAACCACAAGATGGAGTACTCGCTAGATCCAAACTGTCCGTCACTGCAGCGGCTTAAAGTTGAATCGACGTTTAAAGCTGAATCCAGTCCCGTGCTGTCGTACACTTTTTTAACTTCGGATTTAAAGTTTTTTTCACTTATTATCTCAGCGCTGAAGCAATCGAGCAATTGCGAGTAAATTATCAACGTAATTAAAACAATATTACCTTGAAGTAAAGTTGCCATTTCGGAGCCGTTCACCACACGCTTTTAATAATATTATTATTAGTTGCGACGATAATCAAGCGAGCAGTTTCAAATTATTGTGGTACTGTATTATAATTTTTTAAAAGCGCAGTAGAACCTCTGTTATCCGCCCTTTGGGACCGGAGATTAGTCGGTTAAGGAAGAAAGCCAGCTATGACGCATTTATATACTGTATTAAAAAGAAAGAAAAAATAATAAGCATGTGCTGATATTTTTTTTTTCTTATTTATTAGCAATTAGCATTTAAGGATGTGCAAAATTAAATCTTATTTGAAAATGTATTTTTAATTGATTTTTTTTTTGAGACATTTTTTTTTTGAACTTATTCAGCAGATGTAAGCTGCGGTTAAGATGAGTTCGGTTGAAAGGGGTGCAGAGATAACGATGTGTTTACTACAGTAAGCAATTTTTTCTGAAATTATTTGTAATCTTATCGCTAATAAACAGCTTACTTTGTATTAATATCCTGCTTTGGCAACCTTTAGTCTGCTTCCTACGATTCGAAATGAAAGCGGAAATTCTGGTTCGGTTTAATTTGATGCAAATTGCGGGAATTGTTATTCGAGAATAATAATTATTACCGGTACATGTATTTAGTTTTTATCAAGTTAACGCGAAGTGAGAGCAACAAAATTTAAATTTTATATTGATGGATTTATTCTTAAAGGAAATCCTTATGATGTAGGCTTATAGTGCGTAGTTAGGTTTATAAATTTGCATGCATTTTGGTGATTTATTGCTTTTAACATTAAGGTAAAACAATTGCGCATAATTCAGCATTTAATCAATTGTTTGGCCTCCGTTTTATAATGAATTTCAAGTTAAGATTATTAGCATTGTATTCTCTGTATTGGCTTTGGTAATGAAGTATTTAAGTACTTAAATTTGAAAAGATTATTAATACTGCATTTAAAAATATACTATAAAACTCAAACATTATTTATTGTTCATATGGTAGCCTACATAAAATTCTCAAACTGTTTTCGCAGTAAGGAAAATAAAATTTTTTTTTTACAATCTCATTAATGAAAATAGTGTATGCAAACATTTATATTATTATTATTATTATAATTTTTTTACACAATTTTAAAATTTTGAATATGGATTATTATTAACATATAAACAACATTTTTAAACACGAAACAAATAGTACTTTTGCGCACACACACACACACACACAAAAAAAATTACAAATGCGAATTTAATAAAATTAAAATTACAGAAGTTGTGAATTTTGAATAGGAAAATCTGAAACGAATTCAGATTTTCCCTTAATAATATCACTTTCAGAAGTTTATTTTTGCATAAAAGCTGACAACAACAAAATTAAAATTTATTTAAAAAATGATCTTCGCTTGTTGTGTCGTTTCCAACAGCAAAGCAGAACTGCGAGTAGAATGGCGATTCCGGCGCAAATTAAAAAAGTGTAGATCCAGTTTCCACCTCCTTTCACTCCAACTTTCTGCGTGCACCGCTGTACTTTAGTAAAAGAAAGTTGGGTCCCGTTTTTATCGTAGCACGATAGGTTCGTCGTTAAAATTTTTTTTTCGGTGTAGTCGTGGACCTTCGCAGCAAAAATGCAGTTGCAGGAAAAGCGATTGCCACTTAATTGAATTTGTCTCAATCTTTTCATTTCGTCGAATTGTGCCAGTTCAAACTCCACTAGGGCGTTTCTCTCCAATTGCAATATCTCCAACTCTTTCAATTGTTTAAATAAGTCGTTAGGTAAATCTTGAAGATAGTTGCGAGACAGATTTAGGATCTGAAGTCTGGTTAAAGGGTCGAATAAGTTCCGCGGAAGAGTAGTTAAATTATTACCGGCTAAGTTTATAAATTGTAGATGCGTGGAATTCATAAATGCATCGGGCAGAATTTGACGTATGTTTAAGCTATTCAGAGAAAGATTGCCGTTTTCTGTCCGCACAAATGTTAAAGTTCCGTTATTTATTTCATATTTTGTATTTGTCCTATCGTCGTATGTATTAGTGTTAATGGTGGAAGGTGTTGTTTTTGTATAAGTTGGAGTTGTGGTGCTTTTAGAATGGCTCGATTGGCATATTGTGTTTTTCATGTGGTCTATCGGGTTACCGGTATTAATGCCATCAACACAGCTATTACTTAAGGGTAACGTCCACAGATTGTGCTGTGTGGGATCATTTTGAAATGTGCAGGTTAAGTTATTTAAATTTTTAATGGCCTGTCGACGCATTTCTAACTGATTATTAGGGTCACACTGAGCTGCATTCTGGAGCCAAACATTGTCGCAACTATCGCATTTCAATGAATTATTTTTAAATACATATTCAATTGTTGGGCTGGCAAGGATATTTTTATAATTAATTGTTGACATATTATTATTTACCATAAAAATTGCTCTTAGATTTGCGTCTTTTCCGCGAAATAGCTTTTGATATTCAGAATGAAATCGAAAGGTTTCGATTAGACTATGAGAAAGCTCCAGTTTTTCAACCGAAATTGGAACGCACACATTTGTAAAATTTGATATACTCACAAAGCTCAATCGGAGGGTTTCTAAGGACATGTTCTTGATCTTTAGAAGTGTGGTGCAATCGTCTATATCTAAAAAATTTATTTTACAATTGTGTATGGTTAACTTTTTTAAAGACGGCGGAAAACGGGAAAATGACAAGTCATTTAAATGATTATTACTTAAATCTAGCGTTTCAATTTTTGAGTTTTTAAAAATATTGTTTATATTTGATATAGAATTGCCAACTAAGTGTAGATATACAATATTAGTATCGTCAAATGTGTTTGCATTAATATTATAAATAACATTATTATACAACTCTACATATTTGAGCATTGGTAAATTAGCAAAAGTAGAAGCGCTTAATGTGGTAATGCGATTGTCATTTACTTTTAGGGTTTCTAACAGTTTTAAATTGTTTATTTTAGGGACTTGGGTAAACGCGTTTGAATCCAAATTTAAATATTCCAGTTGTGGATTTTTTATAAACGTCTCTGCTTCCAAGTGATATATTTGATTATTAGATATATCTAATTTTTTTAATTCTTTAAGATTATTGAAAGCGCTTTTACTTATACTAGACATGCCATTGAATTCTAAAGACAAAAATTTTAGTTTGAAAAAAAGTAAATTATTATCTACTCTTGTTAACTTATTCGAATTAATGCTCAGATATTCAAGGTTGTTTAGATGGCTAACCACATCGGGGATGCAATTAATTATATTGTTATCTAAATTTAAATAGCTTAATTTACTCAATGGTTTGAATGCATTCCACACGTCATTTGTCAATTGGTTATGTGATAGATCTAATATTTGTAACAATTTGTTATTTTCGAATATATTTTCGTGTAAATTTGTCAAATTGTTGTCGCGTAAACTTATCAATGAAATATTCTTCAAATTAGTAAAGGCGTCGACGTTAATCGTTTCGATGGCATTGTAAGATAGGTTTAAAATGGTCAAGTTGTGTTCAGTTTTAAAAATATTTTCAAAATGTTGAACACTATTGCCCGATAAATCAACTACTTTTAATTTAGGCGAACAATTAATTATCTTTAAATTAATTAAATGTTTAAATATAAATGAACGATTTATGACGCTGGAATTCTTGAATGAAAAACGTAGAAAAACGAAATGCATTAATTGGCATAATTCTTTGTGTTGACTATTGCCTTTATCTCCGGATTTAAGATTATTCCTCAAAGTTTGCAGCTGGCTACTGACGGTCTGGTTGATTTTGAACAACTCGCATGTGGTAAACTGAGGCAAATCAAAGAGCGAATTGTCGAAGATTGCATTTACTTGTACCTCTAATTCTGGAAAGCAAAATTTCAGTTCGCTGAGTTGATAGTTGACCCATCTGATGGAAATATTGGTTGATTGGGCAGTGATGGAACAGTCGGTTCCGAGTAGATTTTTTTTAAGTCCGGGGAAGACACTTTCATAAACTGAGTCGTACTTGTCGCGTAAAGCAGTTTCACTTAACTTGGCTGAACAAAACTCACCCAGCAGTTGAAAACAAATTATTGTAACCGCACTAATTAATATTATATCGTATTTTTGAAAGAATAAAGTAGACATTTTTAATTATTAACTTAATATTTTTTCTTTAAAAAATGTATTTTATTTTTTACTTTTAACTTGAATTATTTCAAAGACGAAAAAAAAATGCATGTCGGTCATGTCGGTGCGTGGAAACCGAAATATAAATGAATACATTTTTTAATAGTTCTAAACTGCAAGTTGCTTTCAAGAATTGGTGACTCATTTAAAAAAAAGAAATTAAATATCCTTATATTTATACGCTTTAATACGAAACGTATCCTGCGGGGTTTTTCTGTTTTTGTCGCCAAGGCTGTTATACACAGATTAGTATTACGAATTCATATTTTCATAAAACGTTTCTTGATATTTAATAAGATTAAACAATTTGATATCGTTATCATAATTTAAACGTTGAGCTTGGTTTTTACCAAACGTTGAATTCCCAGCAAAACAGGAACATAATTCGTTATTGAGCGGATTTTGGAAATATCCACAAATAAATAAAACCCTTTCCCGGATGACTTACTGTAAATATATATTTTATACTCGCTCGAATTTTAATACAATATTTAGTTTCGGTTTTTTATTTTAGATATTGACCGAACATTATTTTTATTACTGTTATTTAATGCCATAATTATTAAGCGACGATATACAAAAAAAATAGTTTACATTATAAGTAGAGAGGACGATAATTTTGTTGTGTGCTAGCGTAGCGTAGGCGAGCGCTGCTCCAGTGATCTATAAATAAATAAAAAAAAAATAGGTTTATAAATATTTCAAGAATATTACCAAAAATATTAAGGTTGATTATAAATATCTTAGAATTAAATTTTTAAATGGTTGCATAACGAGCGAGATAATGCGACGCGTCTTGTTTATTGTTTTCGTACTGTTAAATTACGGAGATTGAATAGGGTAGTAGCAGCCACGTATAATACCGTACTGTATTGGGATATAAAAAATTTTTACAGTTCTAATACTGTACTGAAATAATAATTAATTGGTACCAGTAACCCATTGTCTGATTAGTCGTGTCCGATTGCAACCTAGTGATTACGCAACTTCCTACAGTGTGTCCCGAATGAGTTTTGCATACGTGATGACGGTCCCAGCTATCTACAGTGTGTTTTTTTTAATTAAGGAGTTTGATGAAAACGAATAAAGAAGTCAAGTTTTAATGAAAATGAATAATTTTTTGATATTTACATACAACAACAACTCCAATTTAATGATAAAAAACAATTTTTAGAATATGACCTCCCCAACTGAGTCGGCACATGTTAACTCGATTAGCCAAATTTATAATTTAAAAAGCGAATAAACAAGTCAAATTTTAATGAAAATTAATAAATTTTTTAATATTTAGTTAAATCAACTTCACTGATTTAACAATGAAAAATAACATTATTTTGGCATATGACCTCTTCCACTGAATCGGTCTTTAACTCGATTAGCAAAATTTTCAATAATTTTCTCATACGCGTATTTGCCAACATCCAACCAGACACGTGCAAGAGAGTTATTATAAATTTCGTTGCACGTGTTAACATGTGCCGACTCAGTTGGTGAGGTCATATTCTAAAAATTATTTTTTATTATTAAATCGGAGATGTTGCTGAATTTAAATATCAAAAAATTATTTATTTTCATTAAAATTTGACTTCTTTATTCGTTTTTATCAAACTCCGTAATTAAAAAAACACACGTTACATCGGAAACCTACAATGACCAGCCACTGAGTGGACGGTTAGGCATCAAGAACAAAATCTCCATAAGCGATAGAGCTTTACTATGAACCATAAGCGATAGATTTTTACTATGAACCATAAGCGATAGATCTTTACTATGAGCCATAAGCTCGATCTTTTACATCGCGTTTATTTGTGTAATTTAAAATTTAAAATTTTGTTTGATTAAAATGCACTGTATAATTTGAATGCACCGAGTGATAAAGGAGTATAAAGATGATAAAATACAAAATAATATTATCGGTGGGAAATCATTTCTTAATAATGCAGAATTAGTGTTATTGATTTATAATTTATTTTTCAGTATTAACGTAAACAAGTAGTGACGTTTTACATTAATGATTATTATTGATAGAAGTTATTTGTGTTTATAAGAACAATAATAACTACCCTCGAATCTCGATCATAATTTGATAGGAGAGTTGAGTACAAAACACTTAAAATTAACGAAAATTAGTAATTATTATATTCGACTTTAATATATAGCGAGAATAAAATGCTAAATGACACGTATTTGGACATTATTATCATAATGTAGGCTACAATTATATGGTAGGAAATTACTTTGCGTGTTATTTGTCATTCGGTCTTGCTTAAAACTCCGGTTTAAGGTATTATGCATACGACTCTCAAAAGAAACTGACTTGATTTTGTGATGCGCAATGTGCTTTATTAGCCATTTAATGGAATTTTTTAACCAGCGAACGTTTTATTTACTGTAGTTATAATTGGGTTCAAAAATTAAAATATTAACCAAATTTTAATGAAAAAAAAAGCTTAAATCATCAATTTTATTATTTTTTTTATCGAGCTCCGTGAGCTCGGCTTAATTCATCATAGAAAATTTAATTAACCTGACGCTAATCTCACATTAAAATCAATAATAATAATTATTATTTAAAAGCTACCGGTAGTGAAATTACTTAGAATGATAAGCAATTACTATTGAACAGTAGTTGTAATCGCCCATGCTGTGAGGATGCTGATTCATCACTAAATTCGCTTTCAGTTCTGTATTGCTTTTTAAAATTTTTGTAGAAATTGCTTGATATTCTTAAACTACGTGTGTCCTTAAAATAACGAAACTTTTAAAAAACGAATAAACAAGTCAAATTTTGATTAAAATGAATTATTTTTTAAAAAATTTACGTTAATTAACACCTCACATTTAATAATAAAAAACAATTTTTGGAATATGACCTTTACAACTGAGTCGGCACGTGTTAACGCGTTCAACAAAATTTATAATAAATCTGCCGCGCAAGCCGGGACCCAGCCGCCGCATGCCGAGATGCAGTCGGCAGGTGCACGCTTGAAGTCCGCAAAAGCTTTAGCCGTCAAATGTGAGTGCTTGATAACGTTAGCCCGTGCCAACTCAGTTGTAGAGGTCTTGCTCTAAAAATTGTTTTTATTATTAAATGGGAGGTGTTAATTAATGTAAATATAAAAAAATAATTTATTTTCATTAAAATTTGACTTGTTTATTCGTTTTTTAAAAGCTTCGTTAATTTAAGGACACACTTACAAGTAAATGCACAGGCAATAAGGTTGCTTTTTTCTTGAAATTGCCGGCTACTTTTTAAATTTTTAGTGTCGTTAACAATCTTACCTTTGATTTCTTTTTTTAATTTTGAATAATTATTAATTTAGGATTCACGTTAGATGTTTACGGACCTGCTTAGGCATACTTATTAGATCTGTGTCCTCCTTGTCAGAAGCGTAGCAAAGGTAGCCTATTTGGAGCCACACCCCTAGTTAATATAGTTTCGTCTTTTTTTTTTTTTAAAAAAAGGCTTTAACAACAGATTTACAAAAAAAAGTTCATAAAACATTTTCCAATAGACAAAAAACGACCAAAAGCTCATAAAGTAATTATTTGCAAAAAAATTTTTTTGTCTATGCTCAAATCCGGGCCCTAAATTTGGTGGGCGGTCCTGTGTAGCCTACATGTAGTAGAAATACGAAGTTTCAACAATATTTTATTACTGCCCAGTCTACTTGTGTTTGCAATTTATTTTTAATACACAGTATGGCAATGCAAATGAAATCAATTGGAAACATTAAGAATACAATTTTCGTGCATACAAAACATGGAATAAAATCAAATGTATAGGCAGGCCTATATCGTCGCTTTAGCTTGAAACTCAATTTTGTTTACAAACTTTAGATTTTTTTAAAATTTAGATGAAAGTACTGTAACTCGAAACTTTTAGATGTGAATTTTGTCACAAAACCGATTTCTGCAGCCATATAAAGCGCATTTTGAAAACCAGCTAAATGAAGAAAGAGCACCGAAAACCACGCAACATTATTTTTCAGTTTTTTTTTTCCCGTTAAGCCTTGTTTCAAACTAAGTCTTCGTTTGGAAAAAATAATATTGACTATGACGAATAAGACCTAAACTGATTAAGCACATAAATTCAAATTAAGTATTTGGGACAATACGCCGATAATCAAAAATTCAACATGAATTAAAGATTTGTCAAGTAAAGTCCATCAATATTTTATACAAATACTTCATCAATTTTTACACAAAAAAAAAAGTTTATCAATTCTTTACACAAAATATTCATCAATTCTTTACACAAAAAGTTCATCAATTCTTTACACAAAAAGTTCATCAATTCTTTACACAAAAAGTTCATCAATATTTTACACATAAAGTTTAGTGTTGTTATTTGCTTGTACAGTACTGTACTGTTAAAGAAAGTTGGCGAAATATTTCTTTAATCACACTCCTCCTCTGCAATTGCCATTCGGTGTCTCTCGAGTTGAACCATGGGAAGAAGTTCCGGCAGAGGCGCGCTCACTCGATGTTCAGGCATGGCGAAGTAAAATTTTTTCCAAAACAATTTTTCTCCCCAATGGAGATAAGTGTTCGTTTTCAAATAAAGCTTCATTTCTTGTTCCGCGTTTTTCGGTATTTTACCCACTACTACGACGATGACTCGCGGGCATCTGTCGCGAAACATCTGCAGGTGCGCCGTTTTGAAACCGAAACAGCACCAGCCGCTCTTGACGAAGTTTTCAGACAGCAGAACGATGGTTCTGGAACTTTGCGCCACTCCCGCCATGATGCAATCGTTCTCCGCCGGGAAAGTCTCTGTCTTTGATGCACAATCTGTACGCCAACGAAATCTGTTCCAGTCCCGGAACTATTTCTTCGGCTATGAAGTTGATATCCCTGTCGCAATAAATTAAAAATCCGTCGTACAGTTTGTTTTCCGATTCTCTTAAATCGCTTTTGTTGCAGAACCGAACTCTCCAGCGCGAGTAGATTAACACTTGAATCTCGTACCAATAAAACATTACCAATCCTACAATCAAGATTAATCCGAGGAGGGGCCCGACAATGTACGGCCATTGAAGCAAAAATTGCACTTCAGACTGACAGTAGGATCGAGTGAACTTAACTTCACTTCCATTTTTGTTAAAACACGTTAACTCCGTGGTTATAATTGCTCTTTGCTGAAATTCGTAAACTTGTTTAGCGAAGCTACAGTTGCAAGTCAACTCATTGCCTTCTAAATATATTTTTTTCAAGTGTTGTAACTCTCTCAATTGATCTAACTGAAAGTCTATCAGTCTATTGTTTTGTAAATTAAGATACTGTAAATTTTGTAATAGCGCGAACACTTGGTCGGGTAAATATTTGAAAGAGTTGTTGGATAGATCGAGAAGAGTCAATTCCATCATTTGGTTCAAAGATTCCGGCGATAAGGTGGTTAAGCTATTACCCGCTAGATTTAAAATTCGTAAATGTTTTAGATCCTCGAATGCGTTTGGCGGTATTTCTTTAATGTTGGAATTATTCAGATAAAATGTCGTTACGTTAGCGTATGAGGCGAAATCTCCGTCGTTGATGGAGGAGATATTATTTCCGTCGAGCCGTACCACAGTTGCGTTTCCGATTGCTTTAGGAATCGTATTGAGGTTTGTGCATTGAACTTGGAATTCTCCATTGAAGATATTGCAAGTGCAGCTGACCCCACATTGCATTGGAGTAGTGGTGGTTTTAGAAAGTCTCAATTGGCATATTGTGTTTTTCATGTGGTCTATCGGGATACCGGTATTAATGCCATCAACACAGCTATTACTTAAAGGTAACGTCCACAGATTGTGCTGTGTGGGATCATTTTGAAATGTGCAAGTTAAGTTATTTAAATTTATAATCGATTTTCGACGCATTTCTAACTGATTATTAGGGTCACACTGAGCTTTATTCTGGAGCCAAACATTATCGCAACTATCGCATTTCAATGAATTGTTTTTAAATACATTTTCAATTGTTGGGCCGGTACGAATGTTTTTATAATTAATTGCTGGCATATTATTATTTACCATAAAAACTTCTCTTAAATTTGCGCCTTTGACGCGAAATAGCTTTTGATATTCAGAATGAAATCGAAAGGTTTCGATTGAACTATGGGAAAGCTCTAGTTTTTCAACCGAAATTGGAACGCACACATTTGTAAAATTTGATATACCCACGAAGCTCAATCGGATGGTTTTTAAGGACATGTTCTTGATCTTTAGAAGTGTGGTGCAATCGTCTATATCTAAAAAATTTATTTTACAATTGTGTATGGTTAACTTTTTTAAAGACTGCGGGAAACGGGAAAATGACAAGTCTTTTAAATCATTGTTACTTAAATCTAAGATTTCAATTTTTGAATTTTTAAAAATTTTGTTTATATTTAGTATAGAATTGTCAGCTAAATGTAGATATACAATATTAGTATCGTCAAATGTGTTTGCATTAATATTGTAAATAACATTACTATACAACTCTACATATTTGAGCATTGGTAAATTAGCAAAAATAGAAGCGCTTAATGTGGAAATCTTGTTATCATTTACTTTTAATATTTCCAACAGTTTTAAATAATTTATTTTAGGGACTTGGCTCAGCTTATTTGAATCCAAATTTAAATATTCCAGTTGTGAATTTTCCATAAACGTCTCGTCGTCCAAGTGATTTATTCCGTTGTTAGATATATCTAATTTTTTTAATTCTTTAAGATTATTGAAAGCGCTTTTACTTATACTAGACATGCCATTGAATTCTAAAGTTAAATATTTTAATTTGGGCAATAGTAAATTATTATCTACTCTTGTTAACTTATTCGAATTAATGCTCAGATATTCGAGGTTATTTAGATGGCTAACCACATCGGGGATGCGACTAATTATATTATTATTTAAATTTAAATAGCTTAATTTACTCAATGGTTTAAATGCATCCCACACGTCATTTGTCAACCGGTTATGAGATAGATCTAATATTTCTAACATTTTGTTTGTTTCGAATATGTTTTCGGGAAAATTTGTCAAGTTGTTGTTGCGTAAATTTATAAATGAAATATTCTTCAAATTTTTAAAGGCGTCGACGTTAATTGTTCCAATGGCATTGTGAGATACGTTCAAAATGGCCAAGTTGTGTTCAATGTTAAAAATATTTTCAAAGTATTGAAGACCATTGCGCGATAAATCAACTACTTTTAAATTAGGCGTACATTTATTTAACTTTAAACTAATTAAATTTTTAAATATAGATGAATGGTTTATAACGGTAAAATTCTTGAATGAAAAACGTAGAAAAATGAATTGCCTTAATTGGCATAATTTTTTGGGTGGGTTCCCGTTTTGAATAGAATCCCTCAAAGTTTGCAGCTGGCTACTGACGTTGTGGTTGATTTTGAACGACTCGCATTTGGTAAACTGAGGCAAATCAAAGAGAGAATTGTCAAAAATTGCATTTACTTGTAGATCTATTTCTGGATAACGAAATATCACTTCACTAAGCCGGTAGTTGACCCATCTGATGGAAATATTGGTTGATTTGGGAGAGATGGAACAGTTGGTTCCGAGTAGATTTTCGGAAAGTCCGGGGAAGACACTTTCATAAACTGAGTCGGACTTCTCGCGTAAAGCAGTTTCACTTAACTTGACTGTACAAAACACACCGAGCAGTTGAAAATAAATGATTGTAACTGCACTAATTAATATAATGTATCTTTGAAAAATTAAAATAGACATTTTAATATACTATTTAAAAAATATAATACCGGTTGGTATTATTTTTTACTTTTAACATGATTTATTTCAAAAAGAATAACGTCATGTCGGTGCAATGAAGTCGAAATATAAATGAGTACCGGTACCGTATATTTTTTTAAAAGTTTTTAGCCACAGGCTGTTTCCAAGTATTGTTGACTTATTTTTAAAAATTGAAATTGAATAACATTTTTTTTATATTTTTTAATACATTGTATTATATCCTTTGAGATTTTATCTGTTGTTGTCGTAAAGGCTGTTATATACAGATTAGTACATATTACTGTACAGTATTACGAATTCATTAAATTTCAAGAAACGTTTTTTGAATATATAATTGATACGTTACATTTCTAGAAAAACAGGAACCTAATTCGCTTTTGAGCGGATTTTGGAAATACTGTATCCACAAATGAAACTCTTTCCCGGATGACTTACTGTACATTTATATTTTATACTCGCTCAAATTTTAATACAATATTTAATTTCGGTTTTTTTAGAATGATGTTGATTGAGGATTACTTTATTTTGATTCTTATTATTTAACGCCATAATTATTATTTAGCGACGATATACAATAAAAATATGGTTTACATTAAGGGTATAGAGAACCAGTAGTTTACTCTATGTTTTCAGATGGCGGAATAGTTTAAGAAGGCGTTCCGTTGACTAATAATGCGTAGGTGAGCGCCGTTCCAGTGATCTAGAAATACAAAAAAATAGGTTTAAAAATACAGTATCTCAAGAATATTATCAAAAATATTAAGGTAATATAAATAAATCGAGATAAAAAGTTATTAAAAATGAAAAGATAAAATTCACTTGCAGTAAAAACGAAGGTTTTTTTGACGGCGAATAAATTTCCGTAAGTCAGTTGCGTTCTGTTGATCATCTGTTCGTTCAAATACAAGTTGAAATTTAACTGTTCCTATATTAAAAATCAAAATTACAATTTTGAAAATTAATGGATATTTTAGAATGGACTAGAAAATAATTATTATAATACGGCTGAAAATCTTGCTAGTTGATCCGGGGAATTTATTACGTTGCCCGTCGACAAATAAGATTCAAACTTATAAAAAAAAAATTTAAGTCTTAAAAAAAAAGGAAAATAAGTGATAATTATTATTTAAAAATTGTACTTTAGCGTTAACGTTTCCGGCAGAAAAAGCTTTCAGGACAAAGAGGGTAATGATGAAAGGGTCGGCCAGGAGTACATATAAATCCAGCCGTGAAATAATCTTCAAGAAGACCACCGAAACGACCGACTCGTAGCACATCGAGACGAGCATAAAGTTGCAGAAAAACTCATCGGCTGTTCGAATTAATCGACTCATCTTTTGTAACGTGATCATTTTCTCTCTCAAATTTAGCAGATCTACTGAATCTTCTTCCTCCTCCCACGATTCTGATGCTTTGGACTGTTTTTGGTCTAGGTAGGCGCTCATGACCGAAATCAAAGATCGGTTAACGATGAACACCAACCAGTTAATAAACAGATAGAAAGAGCTGCCCGTAGTGAGCCACAAAATTTGAAGGATGTTGTGGACTTGAGCGATGACGTGGTAGATGGTCAGTTGATTGTACGGAGTGCTGAAGAGGAGCCGGACGTCGGGTAAGGTGGCCAAATTTAAAAATACAAAGAAGCACGGGATGAGCACCATGACGATACAGATTGAGGAAAGAAGCTTAAATTCTCTAACGCATTTCCTGCGGATGATTGGGTCAGGGATGCGCAGGATGGACAAGGAGAGGTTTCGCAAAAAAGTGCGGAAGGATGGCAAAGCTCGAACTGCAGAGAGGAACGTAAGAAATGTGGAAATGTAGCTGACTATGGTCATGATGTACATACAAATTGAGTCGTAATGGATGGTTTCTGCGTAAAAGACAGCGATAACGCAATCAATGATCCATTTGCTGGTTGTGGTTACGAAGAGAAAACACACGAAGTACACGTAGATCTTACAATAAAGCGGTTTAGAATTCGATTCCAGATTAATACTCCAAAATTGAAAGAACTTGATCAAGATCCAAAGTCCGCTGCTCTTGTATTCATCTTTCAGAGGACTTACGGTAGTCTTGACGCAAAACATTTTTGAACTCAAAATGACCGCGATAATGTTTTTGCTTTTATCGTAGTATGGTTTTATTGGAATTGTTTTGCTAATTACTTAATAGCTTTTTTTTTTAGCATTTTATTAAAATTACTATAAAAGGTTTTTAGTCGTTAAGTGCAGTATATTTATCATCAGGTTGAGTTATTAGTTAAAAATGTTAAAAGGAACAACAAACAATTTAATCGATACATGTACGTTAAATAAACAATGGTTTTATTCTAGGAAAATTAATTATTTAAAAACATTTCAAAATTAAAGTTGCCATCCTACGATTTTTGAAATAACGTGTGTCCGTAAATATACGACGTTTTTAAAAATCGAATAAACAAGTTAAATTTTAATGAAAATAAATTAATTTTTTAATGATTACATACAACAACACCTCCAATTTAATAATAAAAAACCATTTTTAGAATATGACCTCTACAACTGAGTCGGCACATGTTAACTCGATTAGCAGACTTTTCAATAACC
>JAQGAY010000702.1:0-21429 GCA_034698085.1 Polydesmus angustus | reverse complement strand
TTAAAAAAATTTTTTTTTTCTGAGAAAAACCCTTAAATCTGAAATTCATTGACTTTATAATTATTACATCTTAGCAAATTTTTTTAATTTAATAAAAGCTATGAATTTTTAAAGTTAAAGAAAATTTTTATTTTTAGAATTTAAAGCTTATTTTAAAATGTTAGATTTTAAAGATTATTCCTGTTTATTTTTGTTTTTGGAGGTTTTTTTTTTTTTTTGTTTAATGATTAATTTTGTTCTTTTGTATTGTGATGTCTTGGTTTGCTTTTATCCGATGTATTTTTAAAGTTTAGTAGGTTTTTATTTTTAGAAGTTTCGTAAAATTGTTTGTTTGGTTTGAATATGTCCACACTTTTTAGTCATAGCTTAGAACTGCTGTTCCCACTGTGGCGTCCCGAAAATCTGGTCTCGCGAGCCAGTGATCGAGAAGCGTGCTGCGTCATCACGAGAAACTTGTTGCGTCATCGCGAGGAACGTGTTGCGTCATCAGCGGAGGACCTTGACCACGATTCACGCCAATCGGTAGTGATTTGCTGTGATAATTCGAGTCGATAATTGATTTATCGGCTCAGAAACTACTGGAAAACAAATCATATTTCCTCGGCGACATTTAAAAAAAGTGTTAAAAAGACGTCTACGTGGAAGAAAAATGAACGGGTGAAACGGTGGTAAAGAATTTGTTGATGCATGAGGCGGCAGTTTGTGTACATGGTAGCTGCACATGATGGTTTTGCAATCCCAGGGTTGTTGGCACCTGCACGATACACTCGGTTGGCATCGGCCACGGCGAAAACCTAATCAAGAAATCGTTTGTCGTCACTCGCAGCTACATTTATATCTCTTTGAATAAACCTTTTTTCAAAACTTTCTTTTCTCTTTCTACACAGTTTGGAGCAGCTGATTATGTGCATTTGACCATCCTGGATTCGACGATGTCTGAAATTGGAGAACCGCTGAAGAAGCGCGTGTATTTTGCAGCGCGAGATGGAATGGCTATCACCTTGTACGCTTTGTTGACGGATAAAAGTGAGAAAGAAGTCTCGGAATTATTAGGCCGAGTGATGGATGAGGACGGGCAGAAGTGTACGCCCTTGCTCATCGCGGCCAGAAACGGACACGATAAAGTGGCCAGGATGCTCTTGTCCAAGTTCAAACCTAACATTGAGCAGGAAGGAACCGTCAAGTTCGACGGTTATGTCATTGAAGGTGGGTTCCGACATTAATTGCATTTGAATGATTTGTAGGTGTTGAACTCGAGATCGAGCCTCATGTTTTAGGTACATTGTAAATACAAACTTTTATATAGGTCACTTGTTTTTATCTATTGGATTAATTTTAATATTTTTATAGGTTAATGAAATAGTTCGCTTAAATTTATTAAATATGGCAAGTAAAAACTGGGAAAGTATTTTGTCAAAACAGAAGTGTCGAAAATTTTGATGTGACATTAATAGTTTCTTATAGCTAGTTCAGATAAGTTATTAAATACAGACAATTTTAAATACGTTATAACCAAATTCTAAAAAATATAAATTGAAGGAGAAATGGAAAAAACGTTTACTAGAAACTGCTTTTATGTTCATTTAAACACCTTATTAAACTTTGGCAGCTGAGTATTAATCAACCAGATGATATGAGATCCGAAAGGTTCATTTTTAAAATTTACTATTGATTGAAATAAGTTCAGAAACAAATTCAATAACCTTGTAAGGAAAATAAACTAGCAAAATGATGAAAATAAAATATTTTGGTAAGAATTATTAAGTTTACCTAAAACATTTTTTATTCACTTTTTGTTTTGGATAAAGTGTGATTATCAAGATTTATTAAGTTTATAATAAGGTCACGACAATAATAATAAAAAAAGGTTAAATTTTGTTGTTAAAAATAATATTTTATCTGAAACTGTTTTTTAATAGATTTCTTCTTATAGAAGATTAATTCGAAGTTACTAATAGATTGAGATAAATTTCGTGATAATTAATGTGCACTAATGTGTTTAACAACCCCAATTTAAAAGATTTTTTTGATTTTGCGCTCGATAAGACTTGTTTTTATTTTTCAGTTTATAAGATTACAATATTTTATTTTTGAAAAAAATTTCAGATTTATTTTCAAATGTTTTCGATTTTATGTTTAAAATTGTAATGCGAAATTTCTTGTTCCTATATTAATTTTAGGAGCTTCACCATTGTGGTGTGCGGCAGGAGCAGGACACATCAACGTTGTGAAAAGTCTGATTAAATATGGAGCCAACGTTAATCATCCTACCAAAACGCAGTCAACCCCATTACGAGCGGCTTGTTTCGACGGCCGCTTGGATATTGTTCAATATCTGATGGAGAACAACGCCGACCTCAATATTGCCAACAAATACAACAACACGTGTCTGATGATCGCCTCTTACAAAGGTTATTTCGACGTCGTCATGTATCTTTTAAAGAATGGCGCCGATCCAGACGAGAGAGCGTTGTGCGGTGCCACAGCCTTGCACTTCGCGGCCGAGTGCGGACACGTTCAGATCGTGAAGACGCTTTTAGAGCACGGAGCTAAGATGATGAGGCAAGAGCAGGGAATGACGCCAATCATTTCTGCAGCCGAGAGGACTCGAAGCGACGTGGTAGAATACCTGATCAGTCGTCCAGAATGCAGCGAACCGGAGAAAATAGAAGCTCTAGAGTTGCTGGGAGCGTCTTTCGCCAACGATAAAGATAACTACAGTTTAAGTAAGAGCTATTATTACCTCGAACAGGCGATGAAAGCGCGTGTTGAAGGTTCAGTTCAGTTTCCAAAACCTAAAACTCAACCCATCAATGCTTATGACAACCGAGTGGAATGCGCTAGTTTAAGCGAGTTAGAAGGGATTCGATACGAGACGCACGCTTTACACATGGAAGCTCTGAGTATCAGGGAAAGGATCTTGGGTCCTCACAACACGGAACTTCCTCACCCCATCATCTTTCGAGGAGCTGTGTTTGCCGACAGTGCTCGTTTCGATCGCTGCATCGCTCTGTGGTTGCACGCTCTCAAACTCCGACTCAATAATGTCATGTCGGTGAGTAAAGACCTTTTAAGATTTGCTCAAGTCTTTTCGCAGATGATTCACGTGGGTGTGGAATTACCCTTCGACTGCGTGAAAAACGTTCTCGAGTCTTCGGTGGTGGAATTGGAGAGGAACCACAAGAAAATTCGCAGTGCCAACGAGGAAGATAAAGAGGGGCTTCAAGAAGAGATGGACAGTAACATCCACACCGTGCTTTACGTTCTGCTACTCATCACCAGACTCTTGAAAAAATGTTCGAAGGAGCAAGAGCTAGGTATCTATCGAGTTATTTACAGGCTGAATCACATGGATCTTCGCACCAAGAACGGGCACACGTTTCTTCATTTGACGGTAGATTCTTCAACCACGGTCGATGATTTTCATACAAATGATGTTTGTAAGTTTCCTTGTTCTTCCACAGCTAAGCTGCTGATTCATTGCGGAGCCGATGTGAACGCGCTGGATCAGCACAACAACACCCCTCTGCACCTCATTGTGGGCTATCAGAACCCCATCAGTGATTTTTTAACTCTTCACTCCATCATTTTGGCGCTGATCGAAGGCGGGGCTCACATGGACACTGTCAACTCCAAAGGAGAAACGCCTTTCGAGTCAGCTACTTCCGGAGTGGCGGAGATAATTCTCAGAACTCAGAGCAAAATTAGCTTGAAGTGTATCGCCGCCAAAGCGGTAAAAAAATTTAACCTGACTTATCAGGGTTTAGTGCCTCAATCGCTCGAAACATTTATAGAACTGCACGGAGTTCAGCGTTTAGGTTATGAATAATTTTTTTCTTTTATTCACTTTTTATTGTTTCTTTTTTTTTTCAATCATGTGAAGCAAATAAGCGCAACTTTTGATTTTAATGGTATGGTAATGTTATTATGAATTTATGATGTACCGGTACAGTACTCTAGTCAGTCTAAAAACTAAAATATTGACGACAAAATTAAATCATGTCTGGCATTTTGTAAAATTTTGGATTGTTTTTGTATTCAAAATATTGTTTCTTTTTAATAAAAACAATTTGTTTTTTGTACGTAGAAATATTTTATTTTTATTTTCGGTACTATTGCATTAGATGGTAATAATGCTCGAATACAGCTGCAGAGAAAATAATAATTACTGTATAATCAAGGTAGGTTACGTCATCGAGAGCTGATCTCCCGTATTTTAAATGAGAGCGCTATTTAACCGCTTTAAATTTAACATGTAAAATTACATAGCGGTCACATATTAGCTACCCATTTTTGGCTATCAAACCATTGATGAACGTGTGATTGTAATTGGGAGTGACGTATATGTATGCCATTTTGAGTCTGCTTTTACATGATTGCACTTGCTGCACTCTGTTTTGACTTTTGAGTGACGTCATTTATTAATAATAATGGCGGAGCTTCATCGAGGTCGCGGAAGAGAAGTGGAATCATTTTTTAGTAGATGGAGAGAACAACTTCACGGTGCTAATTTTGGAGATGAAAATTTGGAATCGAACATAATGAGCGAAGATTTCGACTCTTTCCTGCCTAGTGGCGAGGGAGATTTTACCGAGGAGTCGGTGAACGCATCACTCACAGCCCCTCCGGAAAATCTGTAAGTGTCAGTTGAAAAGCCAAAAAAAAAACCAAACATAGCTTTATCAGATGTTCGTAGATTTCATTCGAACCTTAATTTTGCACCATTTTATTTTTTGCATTTTATTCACGTTTAGTACCAGTGATAAATAATAGAAAAACGGTGCGGGTTTAGTCGTTTTAGACATGTCGTATGCTTGCTCACGTCTTGTATGCATATTCGTGCACACAGTTTAAAATATTGACTTGGTTTCTTCTGAAGAATGTTGTTTCCCAGTATAATGTGAATTAAATAAGTTTATGCGATAATCAAAGATTGTGTTTTTATTCGTTTAAGGTGGTTTCACGGGAGGTTGGATCGGCATACGTCGGAGCAGAGGCTGCGAATTCACAACCTTTTGGGCAGCTATTTGGTTCGAGAAAGTGATCGAAGACCGGGCTCTTACGTGTTGTCTTTTCTGGGAAACACAGGGATTAATCATTTTAGGTTTCTCGTCGTTTTTATATTTCAGCGTTACTGTACTTTGAAAATGTTAACAATATTTGTTTGTAGAATCACAGCTGTTTGTGGCGACTATTATATTGGAGGAAGACAATTCGATTCTCTCGCTGATCTGGTGGGCTATTACACCAGTTGGTCCGATTTGTTGAAGAAAGAACGTCTGCTTTATCCAGTTCCTCCTCCTGAGGTAATGATTATTGGAAAATATTAAACGAGCGCTATACGATTAGAAAGGTTTCAAATTGGATTGGACGTTTAGTTCAGATCTGATTTTGCTCTAAGTTCTCTCGAATTTAAAAATTCAAAAATCTATTTGCCAATTAGTGTTTGCTATTTGCTTTGAATTTGGGATTTCAAATTCCGAATTCATTTTTAGATATTAAATTTGACAGTATGCTTTAGGTAAAGTTGGTTATTAATCTAAATGTATTTAAATTGAATTACTGGTAGTTGTCATTGGAAATGTTTTAACCTTTTTTTATAAACTGTTACTGTAATTTGTAAAAGAAATATTAGTTCCAGCAAACAAACAAGGAGTGCGCTACCGGTTTGAAGAAGTTAAATGAACATGTTTTCGGGGGCTTAGCAGGTAGTAGTTTGGTAATGATAGTTGAACTAAATGTCTCCAAAGCGCTTGATAAGCTTTCCGCAGAATCGATAATTAGTGAATTGGCGCGACCCGGAGTGGCAAGACCTAGAAATTGATACTTCAAACACATATACAGTAGATTAATAAATTATTAAAACATTTCACACTAGCTGATGGCTTTAGCGCGCCCGTGAGTACTGTTTCTTAATAAGTTAGTTTAAAGTTGGATTCTGGAAGAGATATGGGAGCAGACTAGGAAAGTGATCCACTGATTGGGTGCTTATGCAGTTCCATTCTTGAAATTGGGTCCTTGCACTAACTTAAGTTAATATAAATGTGTTTATATAGTGTTTTCTTTTACGGGTTAAGAACGTGGGCCCCAGTGTTTGCAGCCGATCTGGTTTAATTTATTATGGTACTCTTGAGACCTCGCTCTAGAACATAGATGATTGCGATTTATGATGGGTCGGTATTGTAGCAGTCTAGAAATTCTAATTATTGCGGTGTGGCCGTTAAGGTTAGAAAAGGTGAACTAAACTTGTGGAGAAAGAACTACAGCTCAAATAGGTTGTATGCTGTCAAGAGGGTTATAAATTATTGTTGGGTTTTTTTTAATTCCATTATTATTTCAATTATAATTTATTTATTTAAAATTTAATTTAATTTTTTGTGGTTAGAAATTTTTAATTTTTTTTTTTACTTATCATTTATAATTTGGTTTAAAAAATTAAATGATTATTTTACTGATTATTTACAGCTGGCATTTACTGTAATTAATTAACGTTTCATTAGTTACCTATATTTCTCTGAATTTACAGCCTGTGAGTCACAAAAGACGTGTTGTTGCTATTCTTCCTTATACAAAAATGCCGGAAACAGATGAACTCAGGTGCTTTCAGTATTTCATCTATTTTTCTTTTGATTCCTAGTGAATTAATCAGCAAATTTAAATTATTAGTTTTCAAAAAGGAGATATTTTTATCGTGCACAACGACATGGGTGACGGATGGCTGTGGGTTACCCAGCACAGGACAGGGTTAAGCGGGCTGATTTTTCAAGAATTAGTTGAAGAATTAGTACGTTTTTAATTTTTCATGTTAGCTGGAAGAGTTATGCTAACTTTTAGTTTTTTTAAATGTACAGGACGAAAGCATAGATCCAAATGAAATTTATCCGTGGTTTCACAGTAGTATCAATAAAGCAGAAGCCGTGGAAAAACTTGTCAAGGGTATTGTTAACTCAATTTTTCTTTTGATGCGATTTGAACATTACAATTTACTTTCGTTTATTTTAGCTGGAACAGGAAGTTTTCTTGTTCGACCGAGTGACAATTCACCTGGCGATTACTCGCTTTTTTTTCACATACGGAATACCATTCAAAGATTTCGAATTGAAAAGAAGGGAAATCGCTATTTTATGGGTGGCAGATCTTTCGATTCGTAAGTAAAATTTGGTGTTTTTCACTCGTTAATCTAGATTCTAGACATTACTACTTAACTTAAGGATACTATCATGTATTTTCTGTATTTTAATGAAATCTGTTTTATTTAGTTTGGAAGCTGTAATAAATCGGTATAAAGGCGAGCAGATCGTTGAAGGGTATACGTTGGGTCTTCCCGTTATGAAGGTGAGAACAATTACTATTAAAAACGGTTTTTATTAATGTTATTTAAAAACATTATTGTGATTTTAAGGCTTCCAGATTTAGTGTGGACCTTAAGGTGTTTTTAAACTATTTTATTTATGAAATTTTCATTCAATTGACCGTGTGCGATTTTAGAATTTTTCAGAAACTGATGGTTCGTCTTCTAGTCATTTATCGCAAAAGAAAAGCGAAGATATTTATCAAACTCTAAGAGAAAGTAGAGAAACAGGGCTTCAACGAAGAAAAAACTTAGGAATCAAAATGAAAGGATATTTGTATAAAAAAAGTAATACAACATTTTACATATTATAGTTTGAAAACCGAATTTTTAAATTTTTTAATGATGAATTTTGTTTTAATCGTGGTTGTAAAAAATATTTTGGATTTTTAATTAGAAAATTCTGGTTGCAAAAATACTCAATTTTGGTTTAGAAATACAAAACATACATAAAAGTTTTGCTTCAAAATATTAATTTTGTTTTCGAAATGTAAATATAGTCTCTAAAATATCAATTATAGGGAGCACTTAAATGAGTATTCTTTTATTACTTTTACTTGGTGTACTTTTAGTTTTAAAGAACATTTATACTTTTATTTTTTCTAGGTCAGCATACAAAGAAATGGAAACACGTTTATTGCGTTTTACAAGTTGTTGGTGCTGAACATCATCTACTTTTTTACGATAACCCAAAAGTAATTTAATTTTTAAAATTTATGTTGCCAGTTGATTAAAAGCTAATTTTTTTGTTCAGCGCACGAAACCCAAAGGACTTATTGATTTAAGCTACACATCGTTATATATTGTGCACGACAGTTTTTTCGAAAGGTAAATTGCATAAAACGTTTGCTTTGAGCGATTTATTGATGATGATAATTGTTATTTTTAACAGACCAAACTGCTTCCAATTAGTTGAAAAAGCTCTTCCTTGTTTAAGTACCGTGTACTATCTATGTGCCAGCACTCCTGACTTAGCTCAAGTAAATTCTTGCTTTTTAGTTCTGAAAATGATTTCGTAATTAACCCTTGATTTAGGAATGGGTCCAGGTGATTAGACCTTATTGTAGTCAGCAGACATTGAAAAAGTCGAACACGGTCGGATTGAAAGAGTTGCGCAGTTTACATATAACCATTTTTGATGCTCATCGAATTCCAATCAAGTTTCTTCCACATCCATATTGCATAATATCTTTAGGTGAAGTCAAAGTTTGCCGAACACGAATCAGAGAAGCCCCAGATCCTGTCTGGAACGAAGACTTTTTTCTAGAGTAATAAGATGTTTTTTGAATTGCATTACCACCTTTCAATTTGTTTTTAAAAATTTCAGTGACATTCCACTTGATGTTAGTTCATGTACTATCACCATGTTCAACAGGGGAAAACGCTATAGAGATACAGAAATGGGTATTGCATTATTAATATCTCAATTTAGTATAATCTGAGAGGCCGAATTGGGTCAAACCAAAATTTGACTTTGAATTGTGAAACTATTCTAATTATGATTACAAAATCAATTGTTTGGTTTGAGTTCACAAATGCCACATTATGACATAGTTTTGGAAATGGGTTTTAATTTCAATTAATGTTTTATTTTGAATTTTAGCCGAGGTTACAATTGATCTTAGTAGTTTAACGCACGGAAACGAGAATGAGGATTGGTATCATTTATCCGGAATTATTCCACCGCTTCGAGAAGATTGGGGCTCCATTCGGGTTCGAGTACGCTATTTGCATGAAGTAATTATGCCACTCGAGGAATACAACTCTCTTAGAGAGGTATATTTTGCCGTTTAAAGAAATTTAAAACCAGTTATTTTAAATATTTTTTTATTTAAAGTTGATTCTGGATCGACATTTGGAAGCCGTGGTTGCTTTGGCCGATGTATGTCATCACGATAGAATTCCCCTGGCCACCACGCTGTTAAGAGTTTTTCGTTCTTCCAAGAACGACATCGAATTGCTCCAAACCATGAACGATATGGAGATTCTGAAAGAAGGTCAATAGTATTTTTGTTTTTTTTAATATTGTATAGGTATTAATTCAAACGAGCCAAAAATATTATTAAGATTGTTTCATTCTTTTTAATGATAACTGTTTGGAGACTTTTTTTCATAAATAACTCAAAAATGCACAGTGATAAAAGTTGTTTTTAAGAATTAAGTTGTTAAAAACATTGAAATAATTGAATCAAAAAACATACCGTACAAGAGAAGTGAAGATAAATTAAATAACAATAAAATGAGAATTACAGCATCAGCAATAATTAATGATTTTTTTACTTATATTTTTTATTTATTTAGATGATACTTCAACTTTATTTCGCGCCGCTTCTCTTACCACAACTTTAATGGATCAGTATATGAGATCTATTAGCTCCAATTTTTTGCACGAAGCCATCGAAGAAACTCTTTTTAAAATCGTAGAAAGTCGACAAGCTTGCGAGGTTTTCTTGGTCTTGTTTTATTTATTTTAAATGATTCTATTGAATCAATTTATTTATTTCAGCTGAATCCCACTAAATTGAATCATCCAGCAGATGCTATGTGCAATGCGGATTATCTACTCTTAGTTCTGGATGAACTTGTTGATGCCATTTTTATGTCGGCTGATAAATGCCCAAGGTATTTGTTTCTTCATGAAATTTTTAATTGTAATACGAGTTTATTCTGATTGGGTTTATAATTAGATCTTTACGATATCTTTTCGGCTGTTTACAAAGAAGTGTTTCTTCTAAATGGCCCCATGATCCTTTCGTTAGGACTCGAGTTGTCAGGTAAAACTTATTACTAACTATTGTTATAAGTTGATTCAATTATTTAATGATTGTTTATTTTAGCGGTTTTATCTTTCTTCGATTGCTTTGTCCTGCGATTTTAAATCCGAGACTGTTTAATCTGATTACAGGTTCAATTTATAACTTTTGATAATTTTATTTTTAAAAAATTTTCGACTTAGTTTATTTTTAAATAACTTTTTTTGAAAATGTTTTAGAAACAAATTTTAGACTGATTTTTTGCATAATAGTTGCTGAATATTATATTTAAAATAATGTTTGAATAACACTTTTAAATATATTTTGGAACAACATAATATAATTATTTTATACAATATTTATTTCACAATTTGTTATTTAGATACATTTTTAAATTATTTATTAGGTGCTATTTTATAAGCAATTTTATTACGTTTTGAATAAATTTGTAATTGAATAACATACTTAATACAAATAAAATTGCAGATCCACCTTCAGAAATGGCAACTAGAAGTTTAACTTTAATTGCAAAGTGCCTTCAAAATTTATCTAATCTAGTTGAATTCGGGGGAAAGGTCTGTTATGCGAGCGAAACCTTGTCGTTGAAATGCATTGAGTATAATTTGATATTTTGTTCAGGAGCCTTACATGGATGTTGTAAATCCTTTCATCCTGAAAAACAAAGAGCGGATGATTCTTTTTCTCGACCATTTATCAGTTAGTTCGAAGTGCAAAACTTTTAATTTATTTTTTTGATTTTAAATTGATTTTTATATATTTTCAGAATGTTCGTGAACGACCTGAACCCGACAACCAAATGAGTTCTGATCCTGCGAGAGATTTAGCCACTTTGCATCACATATGTACAACTCACGCTGCTGAGCTCCAGAACCTCAGTCGCTCACGAGTAAACCATTATTATTTGTTACGATTAATAGTGGAATGATCAAAATTTAACTGTATTCCTGGTGAAATGATGAACCTCTGGAGCTTGCATTCTTGAGTTCTGGTTCTTCCACACCGCTAAATTTTAACATTCCCTTAACTTTATTTAAGTTATAATTACTAATATCTTTTTAATGTTTGATACAGCCGGCTGTCAAAAAATTGCTCACAGTAATCGAAATGTTGACAAAGCACAAACAGAGGCATTTGGAGATGTTGCGGTAATGAAAACATAAAGTTCTAATAGAAGATAATTTGTAGAATCTCAAAGTTGTAAGGTGAAAGTGTGAGGATGATTGGAATCAGCCAAATTTCCCCTCCCAAAAATAAACAAAAACAGGCAGCTAAAGGAATGAAAGGAAATCAACAGATTGTAAGTTTGTAAAAAGCAATGAATTTGTTTTGCGAGGAATGACTCAATTCGGTATAATATCTGATGAAAGTTAAGTTTGAGAGCTTATTTAAAGCTATAGCTTTTTATATCCTGACTACGTAGTCAATTTTATGAGAAAAAAATCGAAGTTTTTAATTAATTTTTTTTTAAGTTTCATTGCATTTTTGCTGAATCGTATTATTATACTCTTTTATTGTTACATTAGGAGCTTATCGAGATCATTTCGGGATTAAACTGAGATTTTTGGGTTGACGAGGAACTTTTTTGTTTGGTTTGGAAATGATCTCGCTCAGTTTTTATCATCAAATATTCCAGTGCTATTTGTAAATATTTATTGTTAATACTAAAAAAAAAAATAAATAAGCTGTTAGTTACGAAACTTTTAAAATTATTAATATACTAAAGAAATTAACGTTGCTATATATTATTCTAATTACCTAAAGACATCGATATAATTAATATTGTATCTAAATATTTAGTAAACAGTATTTCGGAACTGCGATCGACGAAAAATGCAAACGAATTTTTTCATCCGCTATTTGTTTTATTGAATAACATTTTACATTGACTAAAAGAATTTGATTCTTTAATTTCACTAAATTAAATATCACATACCGGTAATAATAGTTTGCAACTGGTTTTTATTCTTCTTTTTTTTTGCATCAAGTCATTTTGTAAGAGTTAGGAATACTTTTCAACAAGATTTTTTTTATGTTAATTTTTTAAAAGTTATAATACCGGAATTGTTCTTTATTACTCTGCAGTAAAATCATAGTAATAACGAAGTTGATGATGCCGATTTTGTTGTACTGGGGAACATGCTTCTGTAAAAAGAATTTCCTTTTAAATATGATTTTGTAAGAAAGAAAATGTAGTTCTGAGTATTTTACTCCACTTCCACTGATTTTATTGCACTGATAATTTTTTTTTCTATTGGTCGGCTTAGGTCAATATCAATGTTCAGTATTAACGAATCGTTCAAAGCAATTTATCATTATTTTGACAAACTTTGAAACAAATGTTTACAATTTATTTCAGTTTACTACGTATACAGTAAATGTAACAATACTATGATGCAAAAAAATGGAGAAAGCACAGTTTTACCAAAAAGCTTTTGAGATGAGCGTTTTGAGTTTGCAATTTTTATCTTCAGATCGCAGTTTTAATTTCCGAGTTGATTAGTATTCGATTGAAAACTGCTTTTATAATTGAAACCATTAGTGTCTCAAATTTTAATGGTTATTGTAACGTAGACTTATAAAGTAGCAAATTGTTGAATTGAGAGAACAAAATTGAAAAGATAAAATTTTAAGCTTATAATTAATTAATATGTAAAATGTGGAACATTTCCTTCTTCGTTAAGTTTTCGCCCAAAACTTTTAACTAATCTGTTAAATAAATTCCCCTCTCCCCAAAATCGAAAGTTAAAAGGGAATAGCTATTCAATTATTAATTGTTTAACCAAATTCTATCAACTTGGTCACTAAAAATAATAAATCAATGATGTTTACTGTATTATAAAAATGGCTGCTATTAATTTTTAAGATTTGATTTATTAATAATTGCATAATTAAATCATTGATTTTGAATTTAATAATTTATGCAATTTTTGGCCAAAACATAAAAAAAATGTTTGTAAATTTTTATTAGGTTAAAAATCATTTTATACGTGAATTTTTTTTTAATAAGTTTTTATGAAAGTAATTAATCTTCATTATTACATATGGCATTATTATAGAACCTCACGTTATACGCTTCAGAGTGCATTTTTGTTTTTAAATGTGTATAAATATTATTACGTTCGAACGCCCTGAACAATGTGTAATTTAGTTAGCATAAACTTAATTGTAAAAAGTTTTTCACGCTTTGTAATTAATTTTTTGTTGTTGCTGCTCGAAATTTAATTAGTAAATTTTATTTATTAGAAAATGTTTCTTCTTCTTCTTCCCATTATGTCTTTCATTCTGTGAATATCCAATCGCCGTTTACGTTAATTATTTATTATGGATAATTATTAATAAAAACAAAAAAATAAATTAAAGTACAGTAGATGTATCTAAAAACGATATACTGATTGCAGATATCCAAGGATCAAAAATCAGAGCAAATGATTTCATATTAATGGTACAGCAATGCCTAATAATTATTGTCTTTATTGTTTTATTTTCATTTTTTTAAGTTTTCTTCCTCGATTTTTGATTTATTTTGTTTTTTAATTCGAACTATCGGTTTGTTGTTAATGCGCATATTTTTAAATTTTATTTTTAGCTAATTTATTAATAATTATTGAAAAGGCTATCTTTTTTTTTCCAGCCGAAAACTATTACAAGTAGGCATGTAATGCAATTGGTTCATCTCACTTCCGGATTGTAATTGAATTGGAATTTTGATTCATTTCACCGACACATGAAGAATTTAAATTTCAACGAGTAATATTCAGCTATTTTTTATTGTTGCTTTGAATGAAGTAACTTTTTCCTTGGCAATATTTTTGTTAATTCTTTTGAATTACTAAATCACCGGTATACATCAAAGTAATTAATCCCAATTAAAAAATTAAATTTGCATATTGTTTTGAATAGTTTTCCAATCAGACATTATAATCGCATATGACGATGACATGACATGTGTTAATACTTTTTCTCCGGTTTTGTTTTTCAGAAAATCAGTTCAGTCAGCAGCCGCATTGAGGACACTAGCGGTCCTATAGACCTCGATCTCCTTCAATTGCCAGGTTATCAACGCCGTTATTTTGTGAAAAGTTTATTTCTGCCTTATAATAATTAACGGGTAAAATTTCTGTTGAGCTCAAAATAAATGGTGGGCCGAATGGATTCTTGGAATAGCAGTTTAACTACAAAAAGCCTGGAAGCCAAAAGGACTGGAGGCCCTCAACTAACGGATCATCTTTTTGTACGGTAAAGACAATTTTTTTTAAATGTGATTTTAAGATATTTTTATCACTCGTATGCGTCGTCAATTGACTTTTGAACTTCGAAAATACTAAGTGAAAAACATAAGTAGATTGCTTAATTTTCATTTAAATTTTAAAGATTATCTAGGAGGCGTACAATTGCATACTGTACTATTTTTAAGTAAATTTCATTTTGTATTGAAGATATGCTGTATTTTCAAAATCATGGATTAATCTCTTACACTTACATAAATTTCGTAATACTATATATTTATTTTCCCTCTTTAATAATAATTACATAAAGTAAAATTAAAATATAGTGTACCGGTAATAATAGTAAGGAAATACTCCCATTTTGAAAATAAATGTACATGATTGTATTCTCTAAAAAGCCGTCTCTATTCCATAAAACAATAATGCTAAACTCAAATGTCCACCAAAACATCAGATAATACTCGCTAAGCTTTAAAAATCATTAAACTATTAATTCAAGCTTAGGACTTGATCAAATTCTTTAAAACGATCATTAAACTTCAAAAGCTTTCACTAGAAGAGTACTCGTACATGTAGTAGAAACTATTAATCTACAATGAAACTAGTTTTAGAAATTACACTCGACCAATTTTCTCAAGTCAAAATATTAAGAAAAACATTTTAGATAAACAATTAATAAGTAATTTATTTGATTACAACAGAGAATTAAATTTGGATATTTATAATTATATGTAAACTGCAAAAAAAAAAGAATTTGAAGAAAAAAAAATTTAATTTATATAATAATTATTATTTTAAATTAAGAGATTTTTTAAGTGTGTAATTTAAGCGACAGCTTTCGCTTCCGGTAGGAATGATTCCCAACATTTGATTAACTAATAAAAAAAAAATTAGTTCTAGAAACTTTTTAATAAAAGTTTCCTTTGAATGTTTGTTTACCTGTTGCTGAGTGTTCATTAAAGATTCCATGTAACGAATGATGGTGTTCTTAAAATCTTCAATTCGTTGGCTCTCAAAACATTCCATTTCTTTTCGGATCATCTTGGAAATATTTTCGAATTCTTCTTGACCACGTTCCACTTTAGACTCCCACTAAAAAAATACGTAATATTTAGTGTTTTGAAAAAATTTCACACCATCTTATACGACAAGCAATTCTATTAATGAAATGTACACGAACCAAAATCTTGATTTCAACACAAAATTTTGTTGAAACAAAACTTTGCGGAAAGTCAGATTTTTGGAACCTTAGACTGGACATTAAAACTTTTTCAGAATTAGATTTATCAGAGATTTAGTAACATTTTCTGAAAAGTTCTGATTCACGATTTTTGAAATTCAAATTTTTGTTCTACGAGTTCAAAATTCTCGATTTGTTAAGAAATTTATTTATTCTTTTTTAAAACTATGATATTCAGAATTCTCTCATTGATTGGTACTTAATTTAGCCGAGTTTTAACTTTGAATGTTTTCATATTCTGGAGTTTAAAAGACTTATAATTTTCACAGAACTGCTTGAAATTTTGAGTTTAAAAGAGTTCCAAATCTTTAAAAAAAATTGTTTATTATTTTCGGAACTTATGACACTTTTGATTTTACATTAACGTTATTTAATAAGTACCTCAATGACTTCCTCGCGAGCCATGGCAAGCTTATCCGACTTTCCCATCAGTTCTAATTTGGCCTTCTGTTCCCGTTTCTTATTCAGCGTTTGTAAGGCGTGCTGCCAAGTTTGATAAACCTTAACGCGTTGATGAAAAATGTCCTAAAAGCAAAAAAAAATTCAAATGCATTTCAAACTCTGACAAAACTTGCACACACTGCGTTACTTTGACAGCTCCGATTAATGATACGTAATCTTTCAGAAGTTCGGCAAAAATATAGAAATCTTGATTGGCTTGTTCCTGGTGAATTTGTTCTGCTCGGTCTTCTACTTCGGCTAATTGAGATAAGGCGCGAGATAATGATGTGTGTTCTTCGCAATTGCTTAACATTGCAGCACTTTTGGCAAAACCGGAAGCAGAAACGGCTAGTTCTGAACGTAGAAAAAAAAATTCATTCGTTATTAATAATAAATTAAGTGACAATTTTCATAAAGCACATTTAACCTTTTCTGCACGAAGCTAATGTTTCGACACTAATTTGTAATTTCCGCATTTGCAGATCAAGATTTTCAACTTGCTGTTGCTTCTCTTCAAACCACTGTAAAACTCAGAAGAAAAAAAATAATTGAAGTTTCACTCATATAAAAAACGCTCTACTTTAGTAGTGTTACCGGATCGCTCTCCTCCATCTTGTAGGCGATCTTGCTAACCGTGTCTCCCATCCGATTGAAAAGTCTCAAAACTCCGGCCGAACTCAATGCCGAAGTGTTTGTGGCCCTTGGAAGTTCCCCCTCGAGTTCGATGAACTCCCGAAAGTCTGGATCCGTTCGCAATACGTGATGTTGAGAAGTTCGTCTTAGAAAACGTTGCAGAGCGAATCTTCGTTTCTCTACAAAGTCAAAGCCTCCTTGATCGTTTTCTTTTGAAATTTTGATTTTCGTCATTCCTAGCAATTAATTAGCTTTAGATACAATCCAATTGAATCGTTTACCACATTTGAAATAATTACCGACTACGCTTTTTTCAGGTGCGGGAGGAACCAGCCGCCCGAGGTGAGTATGTTTTTCGGCAAGTTTATCGTGAAGACCAAGAAAATCACTAAATCTACGCATTGTAGAAAATTGTTTGTTTTTGAAAAAACTTAAATTCGTCCGTGTCGTGACCTTCGAGAAAAAAAAAATTATTAGTAACAAAATTTAATACCATAATTCTTACTATTTTTTTCAAAACAATTTCACGTTATTGCGCTCTAATAATTTAATAATACGCCCACATTCTGAGAGCAAAATGTCGATAAACCAGTAATTAAAAACTAGTAAACCATAAATTTCGAAGATCATAAAATTACGCGCTTTAAACCCGACAAAATAAAATCCAATAATTGTATAACATTTTGAAATTTAAATGATTCAAAATTTTAGATTGTAAAAGTTTTGATTCCATTATTTGATTGTGAAAGCGTGTGATTGTGAGGCGAAGCAAAGCTTTTAAACCACAGTATTTGATAATATTATAATGAAAGTAACCTTGTAAGCCATATAAGCACTCATGCCTTCCCCAATCTTCTGTGGATCTGTCACATTAATTTCTATGAATTGGTCGTTTTCTTCTCCCGTCGTTCCTGAATTCGTTCCTCCACCCCCACCTGTTCCTGAACTTCCACCTCCAGCCTAACATATTTAAAAACATTTTATTTAGCGAACACATCGTCAAAACTCGGGCTTACTCACTTCTTCTTCAAAAAAGACACTTTTTGGTTTGGAAATTCCCGTTCCACTAGCCAGAGTTTCAGATTCAACGGTGGTGGTCGCCGGAACGGAACTTTTCATTTCATTTTCTTGAGAAATTTGGAATGAAGATTGGAATAATTCATCGGAAAGAGGCTCATCTTCATCGTCGTCTAGACGAATTTCTTCCTCTATTCAAATTATCATAAGAATATAAAAAACATTTTTATTTCCAATTTTTTTTTTCAAAATAATTATTTTACCAGCAAATGTCGTTTCGTTACTTTCTAAATTGGATTTTGATGACTCTATTTTTTCAGGTTCCGCCTATAACAGATAAAAACGTTATTCTGCTATTACTCAAATAAAAATGAGCATATTTAAGCATTAATTAATAAATCTCGTGACAGTGAATAAGGGAGGCGTACGCGTATGACGCCGACTGACACAAAACCTCTATAAATTCCCACCATTTTAATTATTAAAACATTTTCAGCGCTGCTCATGCTTACCGCTTATATTTGTTACAACATTAAATAAATAAACAAGTAAAAACGCTAACAAGTCCAAATAAAAATGACATGTTGATGTTGTATTATTTTGATGCAGTGTCAGCACTCTCGAACGGGAGCGGACGCCGACACCGTTTTCACCTAAACACAAATAATTTAATTTTTTTATAGGATTCTAATGTTATACCTGGCTAACTGATACAAAAAGATCATCATCATCTTCCTCTTCTTCGTTTTGATTTTGATTTTCATCGTCAAATAACGGAGGTGGTTCTCTACTATCCGCCATCTCGACTCGATCTCTACAGTAGCACTCGGGGTAGACAGGAACTTTGGCACAGGAGTCAAGATTTGGCAAGTAAGCGCATAGAATCGATTAATTGCATTATCGGTCCGCCATTTTAACTGGAAATATAATACCTCATAGGAATCAACATGAGAAAATTAATGCAAACATGGCGGCAATTTTACTATTTGAAGGAGGTGAGAAACAACGCATATAAACTTAAAATCTTAGAAATAAAATTTTTACTTTTTAAATTAAAATCTAGTTTAAAACGCTCGTTGAAATTGTAAAAAAAATCACAACAAGCTATTTTAATTCGATTAAAATGTTATTAAATATTTTATTTTTATTTAGAGATTTTGCTGGCAGACAATTTGCTACGCCATCTAGCGGTGAACGGGATTTTAATTAACGGATTCATTTGCTAGAGGGACTGATTCGCCCTACTGAGATCAGTGTCCGCCATTTTATATGTAGTGAGGTTTGTGAACAGCTGCTGTGGGTTTATTTACAATTATATTCTTATGGTTTACAATCGGTAACATGGCTTGTTTACTCACCCTAAAACAAGAAATTAAAACTCTGGAGATGACTTTTCCTAAAAATCACGATCGGTTTCAAGTGGTAGCAGCTTCGGTCGACGAATTGACATGTCGTTTTGTTGGCAAGAATTCTAAAAAATATGACATCCATGCAAACATAACAGTAAGTAACTAAATTCTCCTTTCCTCAATTTACTTCGAAGATTTGTACGTCCAACCTCGCTCACCTCCGAAATTCTTATCAAATAACCAAGTGAAATATTTCCACAGCTCCGAATAATCTACTCGACAGAATGAAAAGCGTGAAAATCAATTGCCTTGGCTAATTCTCCATTGTCTGTGCTTTCCAATCGCTCCAACTCATTACAATATACACGATCGCAACTCATTAAGGCCAATTTATTAAGCCGTGAATCTAGAAAATTTAAAAGAGTTAAATATCGAATCACCTTCGAACGATATAATTCTCGAAGGATTCGTGTACGAAGTGGTGAGAAAAATGGACAATTAGGGTTAGTTAAAGCAGTCGCAGGTGTGTATTTTTGTCTGGTGATTTTTTTTTCTCCTTCTTTTCCTCGAAAAATTTCGGCTAGATAAAAAGTAAATATTGTCATAAAATCCGCAGTTTTATCTACGGAGAAAAAAAAATCATAACAGAGTTTGGAAAATTACTTTAATCGACGCGTTTTTACTCGACCCATTCAGTGACCAATGTAATAAAAAAAAAAAAAATACACACTACAGTATAATAATAATAATCCAAGGTGACGTAATTTACGCACGTGCGGTTCTCCGGTGACGTCATTGCAAGTTTTTTAAATTAACTTTTCGGGTTTTGGATTTTCCAAACCTATAGTTTGAAACAAGAATTTTGAGCGGTGAGAAATTTTTTATTTTTTTTTGCCTTCAAAAAGAGCAGATCAAAGTAGGGCATCTTTTTTCTACAGAAATTTTAAGGTTTTAAGAAGAAGAAATGAGAAAGATTTAATAATATTAAGTTATGTGGGTTAATACGTGTTGAGGTATATACCTCTCACCCTTAAAAATATAAAAAAAAAAATTTTTTTTTTGGTGCTTTATGAAAATCAAAATATGCACCCTCTTTTTTTTTCTGAGGTTTTTTTGCCCCCTTCGGGTTTATTATGTGAATGAACCTGGCTCTCACGTAGACAGTAGAACCTGAATTCAAGCTCCTGCGCACCAGGCTCTAGTTCTCCCTCGTACTTTTGAGGGAATTTCAGGAAGAAAATTAATAACTCACCTTTTTTTTTTCTTCTCTTTTCTTCTTTTCCTTTCCCCTCCCCTATCACCCAATAAACTCCGTCACCTCATCGCTTCTCATCTTTAATTGAGCCGAGAAATTGTCTCAATTACCTAGCGCAAATTATTAATTAGCTAAAATTAAGGCGAACGATATTGTGAATGGTGAATTACGGGTAATAAATGATAGGTTTGAAACAGCAAATTATATTTGATTTTGATAGAAGATGGATTTTTGAGAGTGGGAAAATGTATAGGTGAGGGTGAAATGGAACAGTGGCACGTATGCAAATTTCATCGGCTACTGTTGTGCCCTTCTACTGTAAAATTGATGGTGTTTTACTGTTGCTTTTTCAGCTGTAGATGGGAACATTTTAAAATTGGTCTGATTACACATATGCCGCTCTCGCGCTTATTTTTTTTTTAATAACAATTATTAAAAAGGTCAACAAACGCAAACTATAATATTTGTATTATCTTTTCGTTGTGGCAAGCGGGAACGTTTATTTTGGTTGCCACCCACTGATCCAGCTTTATTTAATCCGAAATGAGTTTGCCAAACCGTATGAATACCGTATCTATTTCGTTGCCAATAAAAAAAACACGGCGAGTTACACTTTTTTAAAACGTGTTTTAATTTTGTTCTAGAAAAATGTGTTTATCAAAATCTTGTTTGAGTGAAATTTTGTATTGTTTCGAATAAGAAAAAAAATTTAGTTGCAAGATTGGATAGAAAAAATAAAATCCAACGGCATTAGAGTGATAGCACTTGTTTTATTTTGGAGCGGAGTTGGTACGGTATTGGATTCTCTCGCTTGCATAATAATATTGATGGCGATAATGGTGCTACAGTATGTTTAATTATTTGCGTGCGAAAGTGACCCATCATTTTAAATCGATTATTAACTTAGCAAAATCTATGGAATAATATTGAAGGTCGATGGAATGTTACGCCAGTGCCGCATTCAATCCCGCGTTCAATTACTGGGGGTTTATACAGTCTGGGTTTATATCTGAAAAAGTCTACTGTATTAAAATCTACATGCGGCGCGATTTATTTTTCTGCTCTTTGCATGCGTGAGTGGTGTATCGTTAAATCGACCTTGAACTTGATGGATGCCAGTGAAAGATCGATGGGCCGCTGTTG